>JAOUZG010050344.1:1143508-1176144 GCA_026289955.1 Argiope argentata | reverse complement strand
TATATTAGTACATAAAAACATACATTTATATCTTGTCCTTAGCTTGTAAAAGATGCACTGACAGCAAGATAGTCAGTTTTAAGTCAAAATATGTTCACCAATATGCTCAAAATATCCAATAGAGGATAGCATTAAATTAGATTTTTTTTTATTTTTTTGATTTTAGATTCTTTAAAAAAATTTAATATATAAATACATAATATTAAGTAAATTTACTTAATTTTTTAAATTAATTTCAACACACTAAAATATTTTATAAAAATTCAGCAATAGTCAATAACATATGAAAATTATGATTTCTTAATGGATCACAGTTTGCCAATAGATTGAATGAGAATGAATACAATTATACAATTCTCAAAGGTTATGATAGGAATATTTTCATTTGTCATTAGGTTGCCTGCCATGTTAAACAAAACTACACGAGATGCCAAATACGAGATTAAGGTTATTTTGGCAGAAGAATATATTCTCAGACAAATGACAAATCTGGATTAAACTTTTAATATGACCTAGTGATACTCCAGATTCTCCAATAAAGTCAGAAGCAGGTATAGTATTTTTAAAAAGATAGAAACTAAAAAAAAATTTCACGTTGTATTAAAAAAAATTAAAATTTTTTAAAAGATGATTTTACAATTTTTACCAAATAATGTATACTTTATCAGCATATCACAATGATAGTAACACAAACTCTGATCAAATTATAACATATAAAATGTAATAAAAATTGCTTTAAAAACTTTACTTACCCTACTTCAGTTGTAATTTCATCAAGTTCAGCAGGATCTGAGATAGCAATAGCTATATTAGAGTCACCAACATTTTCAACAGGATTTTCTACAAATCTAGACTGTCCAACAGTTTTTGATTTGGTTATTGGAACTGATGAGCCATTAACTGATTTCAAAGAATTATTTAAGCTAACATCCAAATGTTCAGTTTCAATAGTCACAGCTGGTGATTCTTGATCTGATTCATTTTCAAAGGTCTGATACTTACTCATCTACAAATAGACCAAAATTCTAAATAGAAATTATTTTGATAACTTAATTACATCGGACATTACTTTACAATCTAAATACATGGTTTCCCACTAAATTTAATATGATAGACATTTAAAATATTGCTCAGATAAAAGCTAATTAAAAATTCTTATAATTATAGAGTAACAATGCAGTACTTTTTAAACTAGAAAATTTATAAATCATTTTACACACACACTGCAAACTTAATTCATTAATTTCAAATGCAGGATTTAGTATTTAATTACTATACAAAATCAGACAAAAATGAAAAGGTGCCACAAAATTTACAATTTAAATTATAATTTTAATAAAACAAATTTATTTTCATAATTAAACCTTTCTGGTTCAGTTAAATTTATTATTCTTTTATCAGTTACAAAACATTCACAGGAGAATGAAGGAAAGCATGTAATTAGTTCCACTTATTTCTGCAAACTTTGAAAAGATTCAAAATAAGATGCTGAAATTTTGAGATAAGTTATTAATATTCAATATCAGTTTTAAGACAAAAAAATGAAACCAGTTTGAAATATTAGCTCCAATTTTAAATACTTATAATAAAATAGCTTTTCCAAAAATGCTATTAAAGTAAGATTTAACTTTCATGATAGTAATCTAAATCCAGTTTAAGTTCTGGAATTAAAAATCACTATTTACAAATTTAGAAATAGAGGATATCTAAAGAAAGAAACATTAATATTTTATTTTGGTCATATGTTTCAATAAGAATTTAAATAAAGTGGTAAATAGATTCCAAAAGTATAGGCTATAAAATTTGGGTAAGAAAGACAAGATTTTTATCACATAATTTTTTAAATTTTTATAAATAGTAATTGCAGATTGGTCCCAAAATATCTATGTATGTAATAGATAAAAACAAATTTATTTCATTCAAATAAAGAATATAAATAAGATTGCCGTTGAGAATTAATCATGCTGCTTATAAATTTTATATATAAATATAATTAACTGTCAACTATGAAAATTGAAACGTAGCTGAAAAAGCTTTTCCTATATTTCTGTCATATATTCAGCAAAGAGAAAAATAAATTTATATTTTCCTAGTAAATTAATGAATATAAAACACTTTATTATTAATCTGCATACCTAAGAAAAATATATAAAAATTTAAAAAATATTCATAGTCTATTAAACATTTTCATACTGTCTTCTAAATCTGTTTTTCAGAATTAAATGGAAGAAATTAGAATATTTAGGCAATTTATTCAATTATAAAAATATGGTAATTAAAGGAAGCAATTTTTTTAAAAAAATTTTAAAGCATTATATAGATATTTACACGACTAAGAATAACAATATTTTAATGTTAATATTTTAGAACAAATTTAGAAATTTAGTTTCACTAAATTAAGTATACAAACCACATTGACTAGTAACAAATTTAGAAGCATTTAGAAGTTAGACAGAATTAAGTACAATAAGGTAGATAAAATAAAAAATTTCAAATCTTTTAAAACTATTATTAACTATAAAAATAGGTTAATATTCATAAGGCCTTTCCCAATTTGATTCTAGTAATAGCAATCCTAAACATTTTAAAGTCTTTCTGTTTTTTAATAAAAAACAATTAAAGATTAAAATATTAAATACAAAGAGTATTTAATAAACTTCTGAAATGAAAATTTTAGAAGTACATTTTTGAAAATACATTTTTGTTTCAAGTTTACATAACATATGATTTTAATTTCAAGAATATTTTCATATTTTTATAATTTTTGCAATTGATATCCAGAAAAATTTATTCACAAAGATGAAACAAGCATATAAAATTGGAAACTTTCGATTCTATTTCCTAGAATATATGATGGATTTCTGAGTTCTCTTAAAAGTAAATTTTAAATAGAACAGAATTCAAATCTATTACCTACAAAAGTAATCAATTTGGTTGCTAAAGGCATTTAGAATAAAAATGGAATAAAAAGTTTTGTTTTTAGTGTATATATATATATATATATATATACTAAATTTTAATATAACATCTCACAAATAATTGTTATAAAATATCTAAAAACTCTTAAATTAATAATTCATTAATTAAATCTCTTATTAGTGATTAAGAGTAAGCTTTATTCATCTTTCAACATCAATGAAGAAAAAAAAAACGTTTAATAAAGACACTTCCTTAAATACAGATTTAAAATTTGGATGTTGTGAGAATGAAATAATTTTATATACTAAGCAGAGAAATTAGGTGTCTGAATTATAAATTCCTGTTTAAAATCTTCAATTTTTAAAGAAAAAAAAAATAATATTCTTGCACAATACCATAAATCTCAATAAAAATAAAAGGAAAATCCATATTTTCACAGATTTTGATTGTTTAATAAATAAGATCCAAAATAATCAAAAGAGGGGGATATTAAATAAAAATATGTAACAAACTATTAGAAGCTATTTCTCAGACAATAAAAAAGATTACCTGCATTAATAAAGCAAACAATTTAATTTTTATATATACATATTACAGTATATATAACATGTATATTCATTCAGTTATGAAGGAAAAAAATTACAATATATAAAAAATAGTTTTATCTTAAAATAATAAAGGGGAAAAATATCAAAGAACTGGAATTCAATTCTTGATCCAGAGAAAAACATTTCATTATAAATAACTGTAGATCCATTATATAAGACATTTATTAATTAATATAATTTTCTCTCCAATTAAAAATATTCATGTATATAAAAAGACTGATAATTAAGAAAAAAAATACTTGTATAGTTTAGTTGAAAAGGTGTAACTTTATATACATCCTATTTAATAGAATTAATATAACAAATTACCGTTGATATAATAATTTGGCATATTATTCATATTGGTGCTCAAATTTTTATTCAATAATAACTTTCAGTCATTAACAGTAAAGATGTTTATACAAAAACAAGGTTATATACTGAAACTTGATGAAGAAAGACTTTTTATAAATATTGAAATTAAATACAAGATGTCTCAATCAATATCAGAATTAACTAAACAAGTTTAAATAAAGAATGTAATCATTTGCAGACAATACTAATCTTTAGAAAGTTTATATATCAATGTAATGTTTCATTCACATAGCTTTGAGAGTACAATAGTTACACCTATGCAAAAAAATATGTAAATCTTCAATGATATAATCAATGATCTGATTTTCTAAGATATTTTCTAAAAAATTAAGAAATCTATCCCATGCTAACTAAATATATTATACTGTTTGAACTAAAACTTGTCTATAAATAAAACATTGAATTATAAAATCCATTCATATCAAATGAATGATTTTGTGATATTTGTGATCCTAGTTTCTGTTTAACCCCTCAAAAGCTATGAACCACATTTCTGGAGATTACGCTGGAGAACACACCATCATTCCTTCCATCAAATGAATGAAAACCACATGGTAATCCATCATGCATGAAATAATAAGTCATGACCATCAATCTACCCTAAAATATTTTACTAACTTAAAAAAAAAAACAGTACAACTAAACTGTATAAGGTAAATAACAGCTATATTACTGTCATCTATCATTTTATATACTTTATTTTTTTTACAAATAAATAAGTAATTTTAATAAATTATATTTAGGTACTTTTCTACCACCAAATCATGTTTAACACATTTGGTTCTTTAAGATTAGTTATTTGAATTTAGTCAGTAAGTTGATATAACACATACTGGAATAATTAGCATTCATATGGTTTCCTAGTGAAATATTTATAGTATACTCATTAATCATACAGTAGTATATATTACAATATGAATATTTTCCCTATTTTTAAAAGATATATTCTAAATAGATTTATCAAATCTAATATTCAGATTGATTAAATATAAGGAAAGATTTTCATAACTATTTAAAATGAATAACAATCTATTACAATAGCTAAATGGATGGAAATTTTACATTATTTAATTATTTTTAATGCATAATTTAATTTTTTTACAAAATATTCATTTATACTCTAATTAGGCTTAATTATTATAATTAAAAATTATTAAAACTGGATGAATATATAGAATAGATATATATTTGCAAGATAGCATTGCATTTAATAATGAAATGATAACAATGAAAGGATAAAATTATTTAAAGAGCTATTAGAAATTAAACAAGATAATTTTCAAAAAAAAATATATTATACTAGCTTTCACATATTAACATCTCACATAAAATTCAAATAGATTAAATATATTGAAATCCTACAGCTATCTAAAACTTGAAAAATTATATTCTACTCTTCAAATATTATTTTATAATTAAATAGCAATTAAAATAATATATACAACTTAAAATTTAAAACTAACTTAAATTTCAAACTGTATGATAAATCTTCAAATTCTTGAAACAAGCAGTACAAAAGCTGCAATCTATAAAAGTTTATTGTAACCTAAAAATTAACTTTTTTCTTGCTTGATTCTAGCTTTAAATGTATATAAATGAATTTATAAATTTTATTCCATTAACAAACATTCATATTTACATATTTTTAAATAAAAACCAGGATAATTAAAATCTATATTTATGATTATTTAAAAGTTTTTTAATCTTCATTCTTATCACAAAAAAAAATTCATAGAAGTCTTAGAAATGAATTTAAAAAAAATGAAATGACAGCTTTGTGATAAGACAGAACAAAAATCAAAACTATAAAAAATATATATAAGATATAAAATTGTTACTTGTAATGTGTATCACGCTTTAAAAAAGTTCAGATTCAATGTAAAGCAAGTTAAACTGATTGAAGTTTGCTTTTAAAAACATGAAGATTAAAAATATGCGTTTCACTGAACAATTTTAGTTGCTTTTATAAATTAAATCTTAATTTAATTTTGTTAAAAATAAAACAGTATTAACTAAAACACTAAACTGAAAAGAAAAAAAACCCTACACTTGCAGAGCCAATATCCAACATTAAAACCATGCCTAGAAACTAACTAAAAAATGATTTAAAACTTTTTAAGCAATCATTACGAAATTAAATCTTCTAAAATTTAAGAATTAAGAAAACATAAGCACAGAAACAATTTTTATATTGAAAAGTCACAGAAAGTTTGCAACATTTCAGAAGTTAACTTAATAAATTGAAAAATTATTTTCGATTTCCATCGAATTTCTGTAATGTCAATCGTTAAAATTTTTTAAATCAATTTTGTGGCAAAATTATATTGATCCACAGTAAACTCTTTGAAAGTATGCGGTACTTTATATATCTAGAGATTTTTTCCAAGAATACTTAATGCATAACAATCAACAGTTTTTATGCTATGAAAGCATATGTCAACAGAAATAAAGAGCGCTCAAAGTAAGTTTCATATGTTACACACATTTCTGTACCATAAAAATGATAGTTAAATATTCAGTTAGAATCTGAAATAAATTTCAGGCATTTAACCAACAGAAAAAAATGCTCAAATGTATCTTACTTTTACACTTTTTCATTCAACAGAAGAGTTTCAAAATAATTAATAGACTTCAGTTTAGCATTTTAGATTAAAATTTTTGTACTTAAAATAATTTTTTTGCAAGAATATATGTTGTACCGTTCGTTGACCTATTGTAAGAAGAAATATTTATCTGCAGAAGACCAACCAACGGAACTAATAGGAAGTATACGCCTCCTTCACGCGCGAATTCACTTCGGAAAGTTTTTGACGTCCATAACGAAAACAAAATAACTTCTGCGTGTTCAGTACACATGTACGGTTACCGGTAAAAAGCGGGTTTCGTTTTCTTTTATGCGTTACTGCCTCAACGGCATAGTAGCTAATATAAAGTTATTTCAGATTTATTAAATAATAGCTGGATTTTATTTTGAGAGAACATAATTGATTTTATTTATAAATATGATCATTTGATATTTAACCTATTCGGAGTCGAAAGAATTTATTTCATTCAAAATGTCAACTTTCCTCTCAGTTAATAAAGGAAAACATAAATCATAATGTCATGCAGGGTACTTTGGAAAAAGCTGAGATCAATCAGTATAAAAAATGTGTTGACTTTTTGTGTCCCTATATTTCTTTTCCATAACGAAAGATTTAAGTGAAAGAAGGAGGAAAAAAAAAAAAAAAAGAAAAGGAAAAAAAAAAATACTTTTTTTCATTTTTTTAAGTCAAAATGGGATTTATCAACGAGGTTTACAAATATGGATAATTGAAATAAAAGAGATCTGGATAATGGATAATTCAAATTTTATCAATAAGAAATGCCTAAGGACAATGGATTTAATAACTAAAAAGAAATGCGTGATTAATTCCTGACTGTATTATTTTGCAATATCTAATCAGAGTGTAGATGCATTCTAAAGGATATAAGAATATTTACAAAGGAATGAATTGAATATATAAGATCCTCTGCATATTTTGTTTATATCTCTTTCTATAAATATTAAGATTACAATTTTCAAATTAAGTAATTGGATGAGTCAATTAAATTTTCCACAGAGAAGGAAACACCCCAAAACTTCTATCAATAGCATCATCGGATAAATAACAGACCCGATATCGAATCTGAAAATTACTCTCTTCTCTACATGATATTCTTCTAGTATAATAATTCAATATAGCTCGTTTTATGCTATTTAGTTTAGTGAAGGATACGAAGGGAACTATGGATTCCTTCTTTTCACTTGATTGGGTTCAGAATCTGATACAAATCTATAATTTGTGATTTGACCGCATTTTAAATGTATTTCTATTGTTCTTTGCGTTTTGAATAATTGCCTTAACATGCACAAACATGCATAGACCGATAAGCGATGAACAATTAGAGATTTTATCAAAAATTTGGTATATATTTACAATTCTAATGAAAAAAAAATTATGCAAAATTTCATTTTTCTAACTACTTGCGTTTTTGAGATATGTTTAAATGCTTATGGATAGGCTAGTTTAATTAGATATTTCGATATTTTTTCAAAAATTTGGCAGAAATTCGCAATTTTAGTCTGAAGGCTTCTTATCAAATTGTATGCTTGTAACTCATTGCATTTTTGAACCATTGTGTTCGAAGATTTTAAAAGAATGTATCCCCCCTTTTAATAAAGAAAGAATTTAATAAAAAAAGCTGCCTTTTAAATAATTTCTCAATCAACGAATAAGTGACAGAATTTTAATCTATCTTTCCACTATAAGATTATATGCAACCCTCTTTATAGTAATTCTTAATGCATCTTTTCAATCAATATGGAATCTAGTAACATTGCGGCAAAATTTATAATTTTCCACATTAGATATTTTAAGAAAATGCAGTAAATATTTATTAAATGAAGATATTTTCTTGTGTTATTTATAAATAAGCATTACATGTTAAATTTCAATTTTTTTTTTTTTTTGTAACTCTAAAATTAGATTTATTTCTCTGTTAAATTCATCTTTTGGGGATAATTTAAAAAATTGTCGTCTAAAAAGAAAAGAAGCATTTAAATAAATTCCTTTCGTAAAAGGAAACGTTTTTTTAAAAAAAGAGAAGGAAACCTTCTGGTCAATTAAATTTAGTAACCATTTGGAGAATTAAATGTTTTTTATAAGTGTGAAAAGAAAAAATTAACACGTGAACTCAGTTGCTTCAGTCGTGTATCAGATGTCTCATAGCCGATGTTTGTTAACCTGTTACTCTCTTCGGATTCGTTCTTATTGTTTCTGTGGCGACCTATTTTCAAGATGAAAACAATTGTCTATTTTCATTTAATAAAACGTTCTCGTGATCCCAAATTTGGGAATAAAATAAAAGAATGATACAGCAATTAATGTTAAATTGAATATATTAAAGCAGCTCGGCAGCGAATTTAAATAAAGAACTTTACATCAATCTTTGTAATATCGAAAAATAGAGGGTGGCCACAAAATAACTTTCTATATTTTGAGGTATCTGTAGGCAAAACTAATAAATAAGTTGGAACTAATTTTAATATACGAAATGTGGAAGCCATGGGAATTGCGGGCATAATAATAATAAGTTTTAAAAATAGCCAAATTGCGATCTTTTATGTATTTAAAATCAGCAATTAGAAAATTTTACACAAAATTCCACATGCCTTCCACAATGGCCATATGATAACTGGTTCCATACCGTTCATTAGCACTAGCTGTAAATTCCTTCAAACAAGGAAAATTACAGGTCTACTCTGTATATAAATATAACCACAAATTGCAAAACTTTTGTTTTCTCAGCATGAGAGAAACTGAAAGAGATTCTCTTTAGTCAGTATCCATTTTGCAAGAGAAAATAAATTAGGATTTATAGAAAAAACCTCAGAATAATCAAGTTTGGTATTTTACACTACTTATTTATGTTGAAAAGAGTGTGAAATAATGGTTCTTAAAATAATTTTTTTAAACCTAAATTAAAACTTTTTAAAACCAAGTTTAGTCTCTCCCTCTCTCTCTCTCTCTCACACACACACACACACACACGCGCGCAAATCATTCTCCTGTAACTTATGTTAAAATGAGAGGCATATTTTAAAAAGGTAAAACACAAATCAACTAGTCGGTAAGAAATGAGAAGAAGCTAAGAATAAGAAGTGATTATAATTTAACACTGAATTCGAATCATCTAAACATTTGTCTTCAGTGTTGTTAATTATAGTTAGCTACATCAAAATAAATATGCAGTTTAGTTTGTGAAAGTAAAGGTGAAGTTTACCAACAGAAATGAGATATTTTAGAAATTTAATTACACATGATATGTTAAAATTATTCTTGATAACAAAGGAAGAACCACATAGCTAATTGAGAATCATGTTCTTACAACTTGGAGTTAAATGAGGATACAAAAATAATATTGGTGTAAAAAAAAGTTCCTAATTTCGATAAAATTGGGGACTAAAAATAAATAAGAACTCTTGTATATTTATGCTTATAAGGTTCAAAATGTAATAAAAGTCTACTAAATTTTATTTTTGCATCTAGAGAGCGTTTCAGATTCCTGTTCTGCTATCCAAAAAAGTAGTTTTAATTCTTTTTAGTCTTGATTTTAAAAGATTTATTAAAATAAAAATTGAGAAAGATTTATAAAAGCAACAAGAAAAATGATATTTATTAATAACATGTAAAAATTTAACGGAAATCTTCGCAATTTCACCATTTTTATCCCTACAAATTTCATATCTGTCATTAGCACTGCGAAATATAATCGGAAGCATTTCAAGAATTATCAATCGAACACTTAACTGAATGCGTTCTTTGAGAAAATAAATCTAATTGAATGATAACTAAGAATGAACAATAATATAAATGATGTTTGAATTATACTTCGATTATTTATTCAAAATACTGTAATTTATTTTTTCTTGCTTTAAACTTAATTTAAAAGTGCTTTATAACCAGTTCTGCCATGCTGTATAGATGGTAAAACACATTTATTTATAAAAAATTATTCTCTATTTATTTCACATCAATAATTTTAATAAAATGTATTATTGAATACTAATGCATTATGAAAAATTTTCTGTTTTGAATTTTTAAATTAATATTTTATAATACTGAGAATTGAAATTTTCCTTGTTGTTACTCCAGAGAAAATCCTGTTTTTGGTTTTGCTAAAAATGTAACTATGTAACTTTAATGTCTTATTCGTATGGCCGCTGCATTAAAATGTTTTAGAGACTTCGAACCATCAAATTTCTTAGTATTTATATTTTTTTGTAGCTTGAATTGGCTAAGAAAATGAAAGTTTATGTTATTTGATCAGATATTGACTGGGATCATGAAAGCCAAGAGTAAACATAAATTAAATACTTAAGAGAAGATGAAACTTTCAATGTTATAAACGGATCGCCATGTTTGCTATAAAACATATCGTGCAAGTTTAATGTCAGCTGTTCTCCGATACGAGTAAAAATGCAATATTACATGTTACGAACTTTTGAATATGCACTCAAATGTCCTGTTTAATTTATGCTTTGAATTAATTACTAATCGATAAGAAAATAATCGATCTTATATTCCTCGAATCCAGTTTCCCATGCACAAATATTATTATTCTATTCTAAGCTTGAAATTTTGTTTGATGGTAGAGTAACAAAAACTTTATTTGGAAGGTGTTTGTTTTTAAAAGTTTTCGTGTCGCTAAATGGGGGTAAAGTTCGAACTGGGCTTCTATGGTAAGTTTAAAATACCTTTAAATACTAGTTTTTGCTGAAATTAAAGATCAATGTTATACCTTTTAAACATTAAGTATTTTTATTTTGTCTAGTAACAAGACGGACAGGACATGTGCTCAAATTTGTTGGGAGCAAATCTCACTGTTGCCACAAAGAAGGCAAGTAATTAATAAGAAATCTTTTGTTATTTAAAAACAGAAGCATGACAATAATTCATTTAAATATAAAGCTTTTCTGTAATTCTTTAAAGATGATAAATATTTTTTAAAAAAGAGACTGCTGCTAAGGAAATTTTTTATTTTTTTATTTTCTTGAAATATTTGACTTTTTTTCAATTATTATCACCAAGTTATTTTGATACAAAAAATTAGTGAGTATCACAATAATTTTCAACGGGCTATGTTTATTTGTAAAAAGCATATAAAATATTTAGATTGATAGAGTTCAAATTTTAAAATTTATTTTGCAAATAAATTAACGAGAAAGATTATTTGACATGCTGAGAAAATAATTACTTAAATTCAATTTACAATTGGAATGCGTTTTCAAAAGAGTATTTTTTTTGCTTAATTTCTGTTCAATTCATTCGATAAATACCCAAAAGAGAAAAAAAGATGAATAACAATAAGAAGTAAATTTCATATGAACTAAAAATATTTTATTGGTTTTGTTTTAACTATAGCACTTAAGAATCACTTTATTCTATTTAGCATTCAGTTGATATAAAAAAAATATATTCAATCACCCTAATAATTCTTTGTGAATCGGATTAAATGATATAAATGCTTGGAATTGATCAACTAATCTTCTTTTACGCTCTCAAACTGATTTTAAAAATATTTTCGCTAAGTTCTTTGAGATGTTAAGAATTTCTTAAACAGTTCTACATTTTTGTCTAAACTTACCCTAAATATTAAAATTTTTTTTGAACTTTATTTGTTTTTGTTTAATATCTCGGTTTGACTTCAAAATCTCAGTGGCTCTTGAAAAAGCAAATTTTCCACCAATACACTTTTTTAACTAGTGATGCATCTTAGCGAATCCATCTTTCTTCAGAGAATCGCTGATTTAGTTCAAATTCATTTCTCTAATAAAAATTGAAGCCCGAATAAGCTTTGATTACTCGAACTGCTTATTAAAAAATAAACCATGGCTACAGGCTGATCAGAATTATATATAAAAAAAGAAGTAAAAATATTAATATCGATTTGACTTCTAGGAATTTCTTTAAAGGCTCATTTTTCATTGTTAGAGCGAATTTTACTGATCGTTAAAAACGCCTAAACTATCGTTTGAACTTCGGTAGGGAAGAAAAAAACTTGAGAACAATTTGAACCTTTTTAAGGTCTCGTAAACATTAATCACATATAAGTACGATTTTTACAAGCTGTTTAAAAACATCAACAAATCGAATTTGATTTGTTATCAAAACAAAATTTAAAAAAAACTTTCATTTTGAATTTTATTATGCATCTTTTGACTTCCATAGCAACGGTCATTTAAAATAAATCAGAACTAATGAGTTTTATTTCCTTCGACATCTAGCCAACTAATTTTATTAAGATTTATACAATATTTTCACCAAAATGCCGTTCCGTGTAGGGTTTCATGTTGATTGTTTCTGTTTTAGAGTTATCGTCTGAATAAACATCAAGTAGTTTAATTTTCCATAGAATGAGAAGAAGGAAAAAAAAACAACATCTGCTTAGTTCCCAGAAGTTACTGACGAGATTGATTGCAATGGTTCATTAATTTTTTTAATACTTTTTTTATTATCGGTTGATTTAGGATCTAACGATCGGATTTTTTTCTCTGATCTCAGAGTATTTTATGCTTTCTTTATACGATCATAATTTTTGTCAGATTATATTTCGGCCATTGCATTTTATCGAGCGCCGAAATTAACAGGAAGTTAGTTCTTTATTTAGAATTCTTTAAGAAAATTTATCATAAATGAGAACATTTCATTATTTCTTTGATAAACTATCAGCAGAGTAATTTAGATTTAACTTATAATAATCATATAAAGCAGCTCTATTTAGAATGTTTCATTTGCATTTGTGAGAAAAATGAAATAAAATAGTTATCTCGATTTCTCGAAATTTATTCGCTTTTCAACAACCAGTAATCAATTTGAATTTTATTGATAATTAAAAAATAGAATGAAAAAAAACAGCCGACAAACAAATATAATCGATACCATAATGATTTTTCATCCAATTGGATTAAGAAACTTTAGAAATAAGTAAATTTTGTGTAAATTGTCCAGTTAAACCCCCCAAAAAATTAAAAAAAAGGTTTATTTTCGGTTCTAGAATTCTCAATTTGGGGACAATAATTTTCATGCCATTCATAATCGTGTTAATCAATCAGTTAATCAAAATAGCCATAGAGAAACGTCAACCTTGAAACTATTTACAATATTTGGAACAAAACACTTTCAAATTCTTTCTTAGTAACAATTATACAGTAATTTTTTTTTTCAGATTATGAAAGAGATCTAATCTAGAGTTGAAAAGGAAACGACAATTTTTGATTTAATTTAAAGACAAATATATTCAACTTTTTTCAATTAAAGTTTAGCGTTTAGAGTAAAATTAAAATTTAGGAACTGAATTGCCAAGTTATGCAATTAAATTTCAACCAGTGCGTTTTGGGAAAAACGCACCGAACAATAGCAGACGATAAAAATAACATATCTAATTATTTTTCGAATTTGATATGTCGAAATTTCCTGAAATGAATGGTTTCTTAAAGGAGTTTGCTTGCAGTAAAATCACAATCAAACAGGTTTCATGTAGAAAAGCAACCCTCACACACAATAACTAAAAATTAAATCGCATATTACCAAAACCAGTTATCATAGACATTTTACGAATGAAATCTGACTTTTCTTCGGACAGAAATGATTTGTGGGAACATCAGACAATTTTACTTTTTTACTAAATATACATTTTTTCGTCTTTATTGAAAGCAAACGAAACGTTTTCATTAGAGTTTGAATTAAATTTTTGAATTCAGAATTCTAGAAAAACATGCACAGCATTAAATCTATTCTAAAAAAATGAATTTATGAATTTTTTTTTATGAAGAGTAAATAATTCTTAAATCTGAATAAGACTAAAATTGAAATTAGAGTACCAATTAAATTAATTCAGCTTTTCATTAAATTAAATTTTTATGATTTTATGAAAGCTATATCTGTAACCACTTATACTGCAACTAAATTTCAATGGGATGGGGAATATTTTTTTCCATTTAAATTAAATTTAAGAATACGTCATTAACAATCAAATACTTTATTTATAATCAATTGAAAAATTTATCGAAATTTCTTTCATATTTTATAAGCACAAAGAGTATTCTAAGAGTAATTCTAAGAGTATAGTAAGAGTAATTTTTCTCTTGATTCTTTAAGCAATAGTGAAATCTTGATTAGTTTAGTGTAATTTAATTTTAATTCGTTTTATAAGCTAGAGACAGACCTCAGACCTCAGACAGTTTTAAAGCTAGAGACAGACCTCAAAATATGAACCACGGTCAGATGATGTGGACGACACCTGAGCTGCACTCCCTCTCCGAACTTTCACTCCACACCAGCGGGAGTCGTTTGACCCTGACGGATTTAACAAGCACCTAGCGAAATCTTACAGAACGATTGCAACTAAACTATAATAATTTCTTGAGATAGCCCTGTTTTAAGAGAAAAAAATTATGCAAATTCTGTACATCAGAAAAATTCCTGTATGTATGGGTTGATGCAAATATTTACCAATGTTATGCAAGCAGAATAACATTTCGTCTCTCAGAGTTAAAATTTCTAAGCTCTAATTTCTTTGCTTATAGTTTGTTTTCCCTGTCTATTTGTATTTTTTCTTGTCTGATGGTCATATTTATTGCAAATGAGGAAAACAAGAATAGATGATCCCAAAGATGGCCGAAATAATCTTTGAATATCTTGAGAAAGATGGTAGGAAATACTATTTCGTTTTAACGAATATTTTGCGGTTTGATTTTCGTGTAATCTTAAGATTGATATATTTTCTTTTAAATAATGCTTACTAATATTTGACAAGATTATGAATATTGTAAAAAGAACTCCTTTAAACAACTCAGCAAGAAAACTTAATTGCTTTTTGAAAGCGATATTTTTAACAACACGAATACAAAAGATTTTGCAACTCCTCGTATTTTCAAAGAGTAATTTAAATTTTGAAATATTTTACCAACACGACTGAAAATAAATAATTGAATTCAAAGCCGATTTCAAATGCAATTATTTTTGTTTGGTTTAAAATAAATGTTAAGAAAGGCAATGATCCTGAAAGAATAGGATAAAGGATTTTTATTCTATATCTGAACAGGCAGACTTGAAAGCGGATACGTGTGGCGACGGTATAACGGAACTTAAAAAAATAGTATAAAAAGCTGCCTGTGGTAATAAAAGTCAAGAGATTGTTGGGGTCAAGGTCAGTGTAAGATTACAAGTTAAATTTATTTAGTACTTATCTTATATGATGGTCAAAGTTTTACATTATATCATGAATAATGGGATTGCAAGGATGACTAGAGTTCGTTGAAAAAGCTTTTGAAAAAATGTTCATATTTTTAAATGCATTGCGAATCCTTGATTATAATTAATTTTTATAGCTTACTTATTCATTCATAATATGCATAAAAATCTTCGATAATTTTATTGACTAATGCATCGGAATTTTTTTTTTCAGAACTTATTGTTTGTTACATTTTGTTTTGGATGAGTCAGATGTAGGAATATATATTTTCATTTTTATTCAATTAAACTTTATCATTTTCCTTATTTCGTAAAATGAACAAGACTTTTGATAATTATTATCAATTAGTTAATTGATGATGAATGTTATCAAGTGATTTACGGTAAAATGTAGAAAATATTATTTAACTAATCAATATAACCTTACCGTAAACTTTAAACTGGTTACTTCGACCATCCCTGAGGAATACGGAAAAACTTGATTGACCGAACCGCGACAACAGCGACACTGGCAGGAATTGTGGTTGAGTCCTAAGGGCCATCACCGGCTCCGCTACAATCCTTCCCTTAGGAAGTACACCCCATCATCGATGGAAGACAGACCCTCATCTTTTTCTGTACCCATCAGGGTGGCAAGAACTAAAAATTTCATCCTCAATTTCGAGGTGTCCCCTGGGGGAAAATTAATATAAATTTCTAATTGAAATAGTGCAAGCAAATGACAGGTTTCATTCTACCGCTTAAATTTTCTATCTAAATTTTGCAATTAAAATATTGAGTTCATTTTACTTTATGAAAATTGAGAGCTAAGGTGGTTTGTTTTTATTGTCTTGGATTCAAAACGTGATTTATCCAAAGAGCTGGTCTGGTGTAAGTCATACCTGTCGGGTCCCTAATGTATTTTTACTGATGTGGTATGAAATTTTACAAATGGGGTGTCAGCTCAGATATTATCTTCGTCATCTGAACGCAGATCAAAATTATGTGGTCTATCCCAAAATAACCCTAACTTTGGTTAAAAATAGGAATTTAGAGCATTTTATTGTACACTAGTATATCGTCAGAGTTTCTGGACGCATCTCCACAAGCTAAGGTAATACTATTTTTCATTTCCAGAATCTGAATGTTAGTAGAAAATCGTCTTCGTCCTTTTTTAATTTGTTTTCGTTTTAGACTATTTCTAAATTTTTCCTTTTTTTCTTCTCGTTTTTTCTTGTTTTATTTTTGATTAATTATGTCACTATGTTCTTTTTTCATCGCTTTTTTTTCATGCTAGCTTGTTAGGAAAACTCTCTCTCTCTCTCTCTCTCTTTTTTTTAGTTAAGTGAACTTTTATTAGACTCCTTCCAAGGTTAATTCTTAGGCAAGGATCTGAGGGTGCATATTAATATGTAAAACAGAAAATCGAACTGCATCAATCAAGCATAAATCAAGATAAATCTCGCAATTTGTAATATGCTACAACTTGGCAATAAGAACTTATTTTTTGTCAACTATATTGGATTTATCTATAGTACTATTATAAATGTGAAAGTTTGGATGGATGATGTCCGTCAATTACGCCAGAACGGCTGAAGGAAATTGGATGAAATTTAGCTCAGAGATACATTATAGCCTACAGAAGAACATAGACTAATTTTAATTCCGGTTAATTGAGTGGTTAATTTTTTATTAATTAAAAACTAACTTTCCTGCCAAAAAGATAAAAAAAATCTGAAAACATCTGCCCGAGCTTTTTAAAACATCTGTTTTTATTTTCTAATTCCGGTATTCATTTATTATTTCTTTTTAAAATCGTCTGCTGACGAATTTCATCAGAACAGAAAATAAAAAAAAATCTGAAAATATCTGCCGAGCTTTTTGAATTGTTTGTTTTTATTTTTGACTTTGAAAATGTATGCATGCATACGGTTTTGATAACATTTTAGACTGTCAGTTTTTACATATACACATCAAAATTTCCACACGTAAGAAGTCGCGGGTAAAAGCTGGTTTTTATATAAATTTAAAGAATTTGCTTCGAGAAAATTGATGCAAATTGATGTCTGATATCAGGTTTGTTGTGATTTCCTGTGTCCTGTGTCCCAGAAACAAACATAGATGTTTTAAGGCCCATCGAATTAAAATAAATGCCGTAACCACCGGAGCAAAATGATCAGTCACGCGCAAATGTGTACTGATTTGGTTCGTCGATTTGACAAATACCTGCTCTAGATCTTCTTCAAGTTTAGTTTTGCCCCTTTATTTCCTTTTATTTCTAAATTTACATGCGTCTACAAATATCTATGCTCATCAATACCATTAAAATTTTTAAAAAGATCACATTTAAGTTTTTTATTCACATATGCCCAAATAAGTGTCATAAATCATTTGTTGATAATAGAAAGATAAATTTTAGATGCAACAAAAGTAGTGAAAAAGATGACCTAAAGTAGAAGAATGTAAGTGTTTTTTTAAGTAATGTAATTACAATGATGGAATTTAAGCTAGATTAATAAAATTTATGATTTAATTAGCAATAATAATATTAAAGTGAAATAAATTTTCTGGAAAGGTTACAAAAGTAATTTTCTTATGTGTCTATAATAAGTAGATGCATAAATAAGTATTTTCAAAATAATATTTTCAAATAAGTATTTTCATATAAATAAAGTATAAAATAAGTATTTTCATATATGATACAAGATTTAATACTTAACATATTATAACAGGTTAACTGACCGATTATGAACTTTTGCACCGAAAATGCGCATATCATCTTTTCGCTTTTGAGCATTTGATTTCATGACTTTTTCTAAGAATTATTATTCTATTATTTTTTAAAATTTGTATTTTGTTTATTTTGAATATAATATCGTTAGATACCACAATTTTTCATTTAATCAGGAGAAAAATTTATTTCTTTACGAGGTTATCAGATCAGAAATTATGATGTAATGCGCATTCAACGTATTGTATTCAGTTAGTTGCACACTCATTTAGCTGACATAAATACAGGATTTTGTACAAGCATACAACAGACGAAATTATCTCAGAAACAAGATTTTTTACTCCAGTTAACAGTAGATCTTGCCGTCGGATTTCGAGAAGCCTGTGAATAACAAAAAAAAAAAAAAAACGATGGATGCTCAAATATACCTATTCTTATAGCCTTCTTTCTGGCACAGAGGTAGCGTGTCTTCTTCTTGTTCTGGGAGTCCTGGTTTGGACATGGTTGTTCTTCTGTGTGCTATCTGTGAGATGTATGATTGTACCCCCCTGTGAAAAGAGGCTGTGCAAGCAAATGTGGTGAGTGTGTAGCTAAGTCGTACTCTTGGCCCTGGTTGGCACTACTTCAAAAACAAGAGACGCTCCTTTCGGCTTAAATCTACTGCTGTATCAGTGGGGGGCTTGTACATGGCAAGTGCCATTAGTAACAACAACAACAGATTCTTATCAACGAAAGGTATGTTAAATAGGATATTATAACGAAAATAAAACCATCAAAATTTGTTCTAAATATGAAAAATATGCTTATGTAAAATGGAACCAACCTGAATATTTAACAAATGAGACGAGCAATAAATTAAATACTCTTATGTTATTGTTACTTATGGCACTTGACTATGAACAAGCCTTCCGCTGATACAGCAGCAGCTTTAAGCCGAAAGGAGCATCTCTCTCTCTCTTTTTTGAAGTTGCGCCAACTAGGGCCAAGAGAAAGACTTAGCTACACACTCACCACATTTGCTTGCACAGCCCCTTTTCACAGGAGGGCACAGTCACACATCTCACAGATAACACACAGAAGAACAACCATACCCAAACCGGGACTCCCAGAACACGAGGAAGACGCACTACCTCTGTGCCAGAAAGCCGGCAAAAATTCTTATTCTTTGTGTTTGTAATGTATAGAAATTGACAATATACAATTCGGTTTAATTATAATGAAGTTAGTTTGCTTATTTCCTTTTAAACATTCATATTTCATGTATTCAGTCAGAAAAATATTAAGTCCTGTCATTTAATTAGTTATGGTAGAAAGAGGTATGTATTAAGCATTGGCATGTTTAGAGTTAAGCATTATTCGTAAAATTTTCTATGTAGTTTGAACGTTTATTCGCTAGAGAATCAAATATGTCAAAGCAACAGGAGGGATCGATTGGCAATGAACTTCTCTCTGTAGCTATGAACTTTCAGTAAATTATGGCTTATAACTTTCAAATAAATTTATTTGCTATTTTATTTTATCCCTTCTCTTTAAAATACTTCGTTTTCGTTACTAGATGCACTTTCTTCATTCCTAATGATAATACATGGTTGTTCTTGAAGATAATTATATAAGGAGTAGCATTATTGATTTAGTGCAAAGACAGGTAAATTATACATGTATTTTTTAAAAAAGAAAGTAAATAATTTTGAAAGCTATTTAGTAATTGATTAGAAACAATCCAATGGCTAAAAGTGAATAAAATGGGGCTTTTTACTTTATAATTCACTCGGATAGGAGATGAAACTCCAAACTTTTAAAAGTAACTTACTTATTAGTAACTTAGTCGATATTAAGTTAGTCGATTAGTAACTTTGTCTGGGAATATTGGTAATGTTTAATTTCAATTAAATTTCTTATGCATAAATGATTCCCAATTTCATGAATAAAACATTTTTAAGCATTGAATGGGGATAGACAATAACTCGTGTTGTTTTCAAGACTCTACACTTCTTCTGTTAATTATATACAAGAACCTTCTTAAAAGAGTTAACTTTCGTGATATCCTGGTGCCGTTAAAAACGTTAACTGTATGGGTCATGTATTTTCTAACTGAACCTTCAGTTTTCAAACCATTATAACTTTAATTTTTATTTCCTCATTTAAACTGAACGAGCTATAAAGAGAATCTATTTTTATCTTTCAACAATGGACGAAAATCACGCGATTAAATATTTGATGAAACAATAACTAGTAATATAAAAAACAATTTTTTAAAATCAATTCCTACTTAGGTTGACAAAGAAAATTTTTATTTTAGTTACTTTTTATTATATAATCACAATTAATATAAACATGATAGAACCACAACATTAAGAGGCAAAATAGAAAGCGGATTTCCTGACAATTTTCCATTCTCCTTTCTATATTTGGTGTTGGACAACTATTTTTGTTTGCTACTATTCATGTTTTAAATTGTTTTTGAGCTTCAGACCTATTTCATTAAACAACAATGTATACCAATTTCTAAAAGAAAATTGAGTATTTAAACTTACGACATATAAATTTAATTATTGAATTGAGTTATGACGTGCAATACTATGCAGAATTGATTGCGGGAATTATTCTATTTAAAATATATAATAGCTTTTATTGTTGATTAAGTGAGAAGCTAAAAAACTAATTTTAGTGTGATTTTCAATTAAAATAAAGACGTGAAAGAAGTGTGAAGTAAAGATGTGAAAGAAGTGAGAAGTAAAGATGTGAAAAAGTGTGAAAAAAGTGCGAAGTAAAGGTGTGAAAAAATATGAAGACGTGAAAGAAGTGTGAAGTAAAGATGTGAAAAAATATGAAGTAAAGATGTGAAAAAATTCTGAAATAAAGAAAGTTAAATAATAATTTTGAAGAATTATTAATTAAATAGGCAAATTTATTGCACGTATGAGTATTCAAAATACAGAGTATCTTAATACCATTGTTATGCTAAAACTGTACCAAATTAGCATTTAAAAAAAAAGTGCGTTTGTTATTCTAGGAGAATTTCTAACAGGCATTGTTTCTAAACAATATACTCCCAATTCTGAGGAATGTGGTATTTTTTTTTAAAGTTTAGTTTTATAATCTAAAAAAATTAAATCCTGGTTTTTAAAATTTTTATGCGAAACCGTAAACAATTTCATACATCGAAAATTCTGTTTTTTCTTGAAAGCTTTTGCACGTTGTGTTTCACTTATATTGCTCAATGATCCTTAAGGTTCAAAGTTTATTTATGATCTTACTAAATCCATTTAAAGAAATGTGATCTCAAAGAGCGGGATTATTTAACTCAACGATGAGAAGAAACACCTGTTGAAAACGTTTTAAGATTTCTTTCGTACTTAAGCACTCATTCTAAGAGCGTCATTTTTTTTTTTTTTTTTTGTATGTGTGTTTCAAGCTTTGCTTATATTAAATATTTTCTTTTCTACGAAAAGTAAAGCCTTGAATATTTTAAGGCCAAATAAAGGCTGACTTGAGATATGAGAATTCTGTTGTCTTTATCAATGGGTTATTACTGTCACTTCGCATATTATCACTATTATATTAAACTGTGCCGGTGGCCTTTTTTTAGCTTACAGTTCTTGAAGAAAATCATATGTAAAAATTCTTATAGGCAGAAAATAATATTGAAGGACTTTTAGAACTTGAACCATAGTTAACAAAACCCAGTTAGAATTACACAGCAGGCGTCCTGGCATAGAGGTAGGGCGTCTTTCCCAAGAGCTGGGTGTCCCGGTTCAGGCATTGTTGTTCCCGTGTTCTATCTGTAAGGTAAGTGAATGTGCCCCTCTGTAAAAGGGGGATGTGCAAGTGAATGTGATGATTGTGTAGCAAAAGCCGTGCTCATGGCCCCAGTTGGCACATCTGCAAAACAAGAGACGCTGATTACGTTGAAATTGCTGACTACCTCAGGCGAGTTTGTCCATGGCGTGCCATAAGAAATAACAACAACATTATATTATGTCAAGCATGTTAAGATATTTTATTGGCGCAAAGTATTTATATAGGTTAGGTACATCTGCTGTCAAACCGTATGTGGTATGTGATTATGGGATATTACAACAATATGCCATATGCAGATATTGGTTTAAGACGTTGTAATAAAGTTTTGCATATTTTTCTTCGTTCCATTTTTGACATGTGATATTTTGATATAAAGCAATGTTATTAATCTCATAAGTAGATTAATTGCCCACCTTTCTAAATATCAAAACTCTGATAGAGTTTTTTTTTTGTACAATAAAGTTTATAATTCTCTAAAAAGGATATTTTATTAAGCATGACTTTTTTTTCAGATTTTTTTAAACCCTTGACATACGAATTTATTTAATTTCCTAATTAAATGACACATCCTGTTTTGGACATTTATTGTTATTTTGATTCTTATAATAATATAAGAGACATTTCAAAAATTAAAAAGTCTCTAAGTCATTATTGCATTTTTAAATACTGAATTGTGTCTCTCAATTACAGACTTAAAACTAAAAATTCAGTAATTCAATGTGCATCTCAGACACGTCATAGTATGCGAAGAGGTAAAATAATAATAATAAAAAAATTAAGGTTTTAAATTTAAAAAGGCTGTTTTTTATTATTTTATATTATGTATGTTATTATAATACTTCATGAAAAGTCTGAAATAATGTGAAAGTTAGGCGTTTTCAGAGAAAAGACAATTCATTCAAAAAGATTTTATCATGTTTAACCATTTTGGTCATGGTCTTTTTTTATCATGCATGATAATGCATGGTAGAAAGACTATGACTTTGACATCTGCAATATACATATATTCCTTTTTCAGATTTAATAGCATGAATGCTGTATGTTTATTTTAATTGAGGGCAAACAACAGCAAAAAAATGTGAATATGCTTTCGTACTTGCATGGATTTATTAAATCAGGCAACAATCAATTTGTTGTTGGTTTCGTTTTTCGTATCTGTAAATTGTGTATAAAAATCCAATATATACTACATAGCTAATACTATGGATAAAAAATAACCTGAAATTACATTTTATTTACTTTTTTAAGGTTGTTAGTCATGGAAGTGATAAATCAAGGAGATAGTGTATTGTTTGTATAAGATATCCAGCTAAATGTACCATGTTGAATATCTTTCATGTGTTTAAGTGTGAAGTTAAATATTTATATTTAAGAATTTTTATATTAATTGGAATTTCGTACAAAAACATCTGCTATGCTTTTTTATTGCAATAAATTAATAAATAAAGCAAAAAGCAGGAATGGTCTCTCAAAATTTTTCGCGTAAACACTCTCATAAAGAATTATCTCTCCCCATAAAAATTGTGGATATTGAGCAAGGTCGTGTGAACAACAAATGCTCAAATTTTTATTTTCAATGTCCTGAACAACAGAGTTTCGTTCTTTGTAATACAATAGGGAAAAAACGAATATTCATTGTGGACGATCTTTTTCCAGTCGGCAGAACTTAAAAATTGACATTAAATTAAAATTTTATCAACAAGATCAAATACTAAAATCATTAATCTAAGTCGTTAAATCTTTGAGCTGTAGAGTTTATGCATACGAATGTACAGACAGACAGATTGCCAACTTGTTGACGGAATTGTTTTAAAATTTGGTTCAAATTTACTGTTTTAAAGGCTAAAACTTTGAACCAAATTTTATCTAACTTTCCACAATTCGTAGTTATTGTATTTACTTTCACTAAGAAAGGCAGGCAAACTTCCTTAGAATGAATTTATTTCAAAATTTGATTGAAGTTTACAAATTTCGTATCAAGGTCACATACGAAATTTCATTTGGGGCCAAGGTGGCCTGGTGGTAAAATCTCGGCTCGTGAGCCTTAGGGTTTCATATTCGAGACCTGTTCGAGGTCTGTTGCACATTAAATCTGTCATTGCCAACCATCCTTCTGATGACGTGGTGTGGTGTGGAGAGAGGGGTTCCAGCTCAGGTAATGTCCTCGTCATCTGATAACGGCTCAAAACTACGAGATCCGTCCCAAAATATCCCTATTGCCTCTTTACAACGGGACGCTAATATAACTAACTAACGAAGAATTTTCACTTGTTTAAAGTCACTTGCTCAAAGATATTTAAGTAATCGTGCTCAATCACTTATCTATGATTACTCAAAGATATGTAAGTAATCATAGATAAGTATAATTACAAAAATGCATGTTTCGAACTCAAGAAAGTTGGATACGTAGTGATACGTGAAATCTCAAGGTCAACCTTTTTTTGGATGATTAAAATAATTTCTTTTCGGATACGAAAAACTCATAAGAACATGCTTCGTATCCGTTCAATTATTTAAAGAATCGACGATTCTAATCCCTAGAGCAAAGTGTATAGTGAGTGATGCCCCGAGTCATTATTTAACGGGAGAATTCACATGACATAAGTGTCAAGTCATTAATTGAATATTCTAAAGATAATACATCAACAATTGCCTCACATCTATCAAACATTTAACTCAAAAATACCAGGAACCTGTAAACCATAACGACCTTCAATCATAATAGATTATTTTTCACATTTAATACAGAAAAAAGTTAGCGAAGCGACAATTGAATGAAAAAAAGAAGTCAGACTCAAAGCATTCCAACCGCTTTTGAATGTAAAGGTACAAGGAAGTTTGCAGAAGCTTTTTTCCATTGTATATAAACGAAAAGTCTTTAAATGCAAATATGATTCACGATCGAAAGTCAGGCTTTTAAGGCACGTTTTTATTGTGATTTAGTTTCGGACAATGCTAAAAATTTATTACCAAAATATTAAGTATTACTGCAAGGTGGCTGAGGTAATTTTCATGCGTTATCATCCAAAACGAATAATACATAAATAATACATCTCGGACAGAAGAGAGTTTTGCAATCAAATAGTAATATATATTGGCGAAAATTTGTATTTATACTGGCGAGATAGCTGTAAATAAAGGAACGAATTATGTTTATTGGATGTGTGAAAACCTTGGATTGTATTGAGTACAGATGCGCCACTTATAAAAATAAAATACACAGTCTGTCTTGTTCGCATTCAGTTAATACAATAGAGGCTAATTCACAAAAGAAAAAAAAAGTTACTTTGTAGTCAAATCTAAAGCCGAGCTGTTGAGTAACGCTGAAGTTAAATTCGTATCATTGCAGCTTTATAGATAGAATTCCACAAAGTAATACAATGAGAGCATTTCCAAGATTATCTTGATGGATATTGAGTGAAGTATTGTTACCTAAATAAATGAAACATGAGAATTATTATTCTTATTAAAAGTTAGCTACTTGAAAGATATTGTTGAATAATTCATTTAGTAGCTATATATATGCAATTATACTTTTCCTTTTAATCCTTTTAATTTTGATTCAGACCATTTTGGATGGTAAAATTCATTGTTTATCTTTGTTACAATCTCATATAATATAAACATAATTAACAAAAAACTATTTTAAGTATGTAATTATATACATTACTAAAATCGCAAAATTCTGAAAAGCAATACAATGAATGCATAATTGAAACTTTCTTAATGCGAATTTAATGGATTATTGTTACCCAAACGAATGAATCATGTGAATTATTGCGCATATTAAACATTAGTTTTTTTAGAAGATATTTATAATTTATTTCTAAATTAAAATATTTGTTTTTATTTTTATTCAGATCATTTTGGATGGTATCATTCATTGTTTATCTTTGTTGAAATCTCATATAATACAAACATAATTTAAAAAACTATTTTAAATGTGTAATTATATGCATTACCAAAATTGCAAAATTCCGAAAAGCAAAACAATGAATGCATAATTAAAACTTTCTTAATGCGAATTTAATGGATTATTGTTACCCAAGCGAATGAATCATGTGAATTATTGCGCATATTAAACATTAGTTTTTTTAAAGAAGCTATTTATAATTCATTTCTTTGTTAAAATATTTATTTTTCCTTTATTTTGATTCAGATCATTTCACTGAGCCTTCAATAAAATTCATTGTTTGCTTTCGTAATAGATTAATGTATATTTTTAAACACAATAGAAAAAATGTAATTATGTAATATTAAGGATATTATTTCCTTTCAGTGATGTAAGGGATTAAACAAAATTAATTAAAAGTTAATATTTTTAAATAATAACGGATACATATGAAATAAATTCACTTTATTCGGGTTTTTAAAATTAATTATTTTCAAATCACATGAATTCAAACTTCACTGTAACTTATATACTGTTTTACTTTTGAACGCTTTTTAATGTCAAATTTATGTAAATTTAACTGTTCAGGTATACGATCGCATGAAAAATAAGTGCCTAAAATGTATGATAGGTCTACTAGATCTAGGAAAAATTCTCTTTTGAAGCTATGAAAGATCTAAAACGTGTTTCCCTTTCTCTTTTCCTTGCTGTGCAGAAAGAGTCGCTCGCTGGTTAAGGATTTAATATAAAAATATAAAAAGCAACTAAAAATTAGAATTTTGCGTTTAATCATGGAAAAGAATACATCTTTTTTTTTTTCTTTTTTAAATCAGAGCTCGCTTCCTCATTTCCAAATTGTATATTTCATGTGTGCGTGTGAAAATGGTAATATAAGAAGCTCAGGGATTCTGCAAAATTTTCAATTTCCAGTCAAAGCAAAATAAGTATTTATTCCGTTTTAAAATTTTACAAAATTTCTTCATGAAATGTATAGCTCATCCAAGAATTTTATATACTGTCAAATATTTTTCAGGGTTTTAGTTATATTAACGTCCCGTTTTAAAGCAAAACTAGGGCTATTTTGGGGCGAACCTCGTAATTTTGAGCGGCGGTCAGACGACGAGGACGACACCTGAGCTGGCACCCCCCTCTCCATATCAGTGGGAGGACGTTTGAAGCGGACGGTTTTGACGTGAACCAAACCATTCTGATCTTCAGCGTAATCAGGTATCGAATCTGAAACCCCTTGATTTCGAAGCCGAGACCTTGCCACCAGGTCACCATGGCCCTGATACTTTTCTGGGAAAAATACGTTAATCCTTTGCAGTCTGAAAAATAATTAGATGCAAAATTATTCAACTGATACAAAGATTTGTTTATTGCTATGAAAAATAAATATACATAATTATTTTAAGACGAATTTCTTTAAAAAATTAATCTACATCTCTAAACTATTTTATGTAGGCGTTTTTAACAATTTAATTTGAAAAAGGAATAAATAAAACGTCAACATGAGGCACAGTCTAGAATGTCGAGTCACATTCAACATTGGACCGCAAAAGGGTTAAAATATTTTATAAGAAAGGGATATTTGAAGAAATTAAAAATACAAAATGAAAAATACCAAGTTGTTCTACTGAACACACAGAAGACAAGTGCCAAACAAGCTAAAATGGAGATGAAAACGATATATTTCGAATTGCCCTTATTCGATGTGCTCATACAAAATTGCTCCTCATTTCAGCATTAAATATCGAGAATGATTTAGAAGAAACCAACGGGAGTGGTCTCCCCAAAACCTTCTCATATACTTTTTAGTAAAAGTGTCCCCCGCATATAAATGTGCACATTGGATAGCGTTGTGAATGCCCTTATTGCTCAGATTTTTATTTTCAGAGCCCTACACATGAGAATTCTATGTTTCGAAGTCAGTAAGAAAACAGGTACTTGTATATAAATCTCAAAATATTGGCGAACAATTTTTTCGAAATATTAATCTTTGGCGAGTTTTTTTTTTGGGGGGGGGGAGAATGGGGGATCACTGACACGAAGTATACAAATTCTAGAAAATCGAATATGTATTTAGGACGCCTTTTTTTCCGACGGAATAAATAAAGAATTTGACTTACAACTTAATAGTGGGACCATAAGATCATATGCTAAATTTCATTACTTTAAGTCATTCATACAGCATACGAGCCGGCGTTCTGGCAGGGGGGTAGCACGTCTAACCCATGATCTGGGCGTCCCTGGTTCGAGTCATGGTTCGGGCATGGTGGTTCTTCAGTGTTTAATCTGTAAGTTGTGTGAATATACCCCCCCCCCCCCTGTAAAAAGGGGCTGTGTTAGCGAATATGATGAATGAGTAGTAAAAGTCGTTCTTTTGGCTCTAGATGGCGCTACTACAAAATAAGAGACGCTGATTAGGCTTAAATCGTTGACTACCTCAGTTAGCTTGTCCATTGCAAGTGCCATAAGAAACAACAACAACAACAACTTGTATTATTCGAGAGTACAGCCTGTAGAGAAAGAAGTTGCACAGTCAACCTGTAGTGAAATTTAGTTGAAAATTGTTATTCATCTTCATTTTAGGAGCTAAATCTATGCACGAAATTTTATCTCTTTAGCTCTTTACCTTTTTATAGTTATTGTGTTCACTTGACCTCAGATTTTTATCAAAATTTGATAAAAACATATAGCTTTGATATGTTAGTGTAAATTAGTAATTTTGCGTGATTTAACATTTGCGCAAAATATTGCACAATGCGATTACATTTTTGTTGGGTGGTTTGGTTGTATTGTTTGACAATATCGGTGCTTTTGGGTTTTTTTGTTATGCCTCTCTATTTACATATGATCTGAAGATGTTTTTCATAGCTATTAAAATTACTATTGCTTTAATATTTATTCGTAATATAGGAGTCTTGAATTTAATACTAATGATAATATGTAATTTAAATTTATTATTCCAATGTTTACTCTGAAAATAATTATGATTTGCGAATTTGTTTCTATTGCATTACAAGGGATCTTAAAATTCTACTATTCACAGTTGAGTCGAAACTATCTCTGACTTTGTTCTGCACACAATAAAAATTTAATTTATATGGTTTTTGTTACTTTCTGAAATTCTCGTCCTTCATAATAACTGCGTTCTGTGTCTTTAAAAATACCCACATATGTATCTTGCCTGAATGAAGGTGAATAATGTAACATTGTTCGAATGCAATTTTGTAATAACATATTGCTGTTCTGGATCTAAAAATGTCATAACGCAAATCTTTTAAGTCATTCATTGTCTTTAAATAACACCATTCAAAGTGATTTTAAAAGTTAGCTGTCAACTTTTGAAAAGCATTCCTTGGATATATTTTATTAAGAAAATTGGCGACATTGGATTTTATTTGACTTAATTTTTTTTTGTATTGTCAAGAAAATTTTAATGTTCAGTGGACAAGCATGAAAAATAGACAGATTAATAAAGGTGAAGTTTTATGTTCGTATAAGTTCTAGGGCTACTATAATTTTTTGGTAGAGATGCGCTTTTAAAAAAAAATAATAAAACATGATATAAAGTTCAAATTTGACCTGTAAACTGCCATATATGCAGGCTAGATGAAATTAAAAAATTACCCTTATGAGTATTATGGGTAAAATTTCATCAAAATAATGTGGTGAGGAGCTATAAAAAGCTAGGCGCTAGTTCAAATATCTAGTCACTTTTCGAAATTACACGCATGTTAATTTAAGATTCTTCATCGTATCATCCATCACGAACTTTCCTGTTTCGAAAACATTCAAATCTTTAACAATTAGTCATAATTGGTTGACGGAGCACCTAGCCCCGGCATGGGGCTGTGATCTCCGGTAAATGACTAGATGGAAGTGGACCTGTCGATCAGTAGGTTGGCGTGATCATTTTCGGAAATCTTGAGTCGGTTGTTATGTAGTCAGAACTGTTGAGAATGACGATCATCTTCAGAAATCTTGAGTTGGTTCTTATTTAGTCAGGACTGTTGAATTCAAATCTTTAACAATTATTCCTTTTTTATTTTCTTTTATACGACTTATGAAGAAAATATTGTAATTATGAAAAAATTCAAACTCGAGCTTTTGATGCTTGAAACGCCTTAAGCTAGTTAAATGAAACGTGGTATACACTATTTACACAGTATTTGTAGATTTCTATCAAATTTTGAACGAAATCCTTTTAGTGGAAGCTTGTTTGTTTACATATGACTTCGTACGGTAACTGTAAAACGAAGAGAGCTATATACATAAAATTTGGTACATATATTTTGCAGCTAAAGAATACATCTATATCAAATTTGAAACCAAATCTCTCCATGAGCTGGTCTGTAATTTCAAAAAGCATGCAAACGTGATACCTCAGAAAAATGATAAATAAATGGAATTTGGTTATGCGATCTTATGACAACAATTTTATCTCTTTATCAAATATTAGTTTCATTCGATAGGGAAAAAAGCGTCCAAAATGTTTTTTTTGTTATTTGTGTATTTACCACATCCTTGCGATTAATCGTAAAAAAGTGTAAAAAATCATATTTAATAGGCTCTTTCGTAACAAATATTCGTCAATAGCATGCAATTAACAAATTCACTTTCCAAATTTCTTTACTGCACTACATAGTACACAATATCATGCGACTCTAAAAATAAAAATCTGAGCATAAATGGTGTCCACACCCTCCAATTTTATATGGGAGTGAAGAGGTGGATAACACTGAAATTTTGAGGAGAATATTTGGTGGATACACAAGAAAGTTTTGGGGAGACCACTTGAGTTTTTAGTTTAATCGAGTTTTCATATACACTCAGACAGAAAAAAAAAGAGATTTCTTATTTCTCGTTTTATCCAAAATTTAATTTAATTAAAGTAACTACAATCACAGTAACTATTTGAGAATTACCTTCCACAATAATTACGATTATTACAATTTTGGAATAAAATAAAAGCACCAATTCCATTCTTTCTAGTATTGAATTATCGTGTTTATATTCCGATTTTCAAAGAGACTATTTTTAAAATAGCAGTGTGCTTTTTAAAATGGTTTTGATTTTTTTAATTGGCTATTTTGAGATTTTTGCCAATTAGGATGTTTTCTCTGGTTTAAAAAAAGGTAATTCTAAATTTTTGATTTATTAGTTAAAAACCTAAATTGGGTGCATGACATTGGCAATATCGATTAGAGAATATTATTTTTTCTCCGTAATTATTTAAAGTAAAACAAGTAGAAATTAAAGTTTTAAAAAAATGCCTATTTTTAAAAACATTATGGAATAGTTTATAGTGACTCAAAGGAAGCGAGACACAAAATTGCTCTTCATATCTAAAAATGGGTATTTTGCCATTTTTAGATATGAAGCGCAAAGAGGAAAACTGACACCTTATAAACTATCAGCGGAAGAGTTTTAGGAAGTTGTGTGGAAATCTAGTTCCGGATAATTGTGATAAAAATTTAATATTGATATTTTTATCCTTTAATTAATAAATATCGTTAGAATTTTTATCTAATTATCAAAAATTCAGGGAACTATATGCACAGGAAATATTTAGCTAATATCTTTGGTAAGGTATTGATTAAAAATTTTGCCGATGAAAAAACTTAAAATATAAATCTAACAATGCTGTGTTTTTTATGTTTAAGTTTTTTAAAATTAATGTACAGGATGTACACTGGCCGAAAACGCTAATGCTCATTAATGAAATACCATTTTCTACAAGCTACATATTGCAAATCATTGTTTATTTATGTGTATTTTTTGCCATTCTAACAATAATGGAATATTGTATAGTCCATTTTCCGTGTGCTTCATTACTTTTTTTTTCTTTCCAAAAGGACCAAAATCTCACTTATCCTTAACTTAAGATGGATAATTTTATTTAGAATTGTTTTCTTCTTGCCTTCTAGAGTCCTTAATTGAAACCTGGTTTAATTCCTTTCGTCCATTTTAGCCGTAGACACCTCTAAGCAGAAAAAGTTATTTTGCTCTTAATTGTACTACTACTACTACTACTACTACCACTACCACCACCACTACCACCACCACCACTACTACTACTACTACTATAATAATAATAATAATAATAAAGAATTTTGCGAGATATATTTTCAGTTTTTCCATTGACTAATAAAATTTTTGATTCGAATTTTTTTAATGAAAATTTTATCGTAGATTCGTTAAGCATTTCTTATTCATGTAATTCCTTAAAATGTTAATAAAAATTTGAGCAACATATATAAACAAAATAACGTAAAAAAATTAATCTTATATTTTTACAATAATATTGAAATGATTATCTTCAAGTTCGTTAAACATTTTTAATATTTTTTACTGAAATTTTGATATTTTGATGAAAAACAGATTATACTGGTTACGAATGATAATGAATAATAACTGGGATTATTTAGGGAATAGTTACGAATGATAATGAATAATAACGTGGATTATTTGGGAAGGGTTGCGAATAATGATGAATAATAACGAGGATTATTTAGGGAATGGTTATGAATTATAATGAATAATAACGTGGATTATTTAGGGAATGGTTA
>JAOUZG010050344.1:1093668-1141285 GCA_026289955.1 Argiope argentata | reverse complement strand
AGAGAGAGAGAGAGAGAGAGAGAGAGAGAGAGAGAGAGAGAGAGAGAGAGGTAGATAGAGATAGAGAGAGTATTTATATAAACTAATAGTAGGAATTGAAAAAAGAAAGTAAGAACATTGTTAATGCCTTTTCCCTTACAATCGTTAGTTTGTACATTCAGATCGATATTTTTTCATGCATTATCAAAATAACGACAGTGTAATATCAAAATATGATGTACCAAATTGGTCAAAGCCTTTTATAGAAGTAAATTAATGTCACAGGTAAATTGTTCTGTTCTCAGGTCGTTGCATGTAACATTGTTGTATGTTGGCTTAAAAGTGCTGTATGTCTTGCTTTCTATGGATTTTTACATACAATATTTTATATAATAATGACGATGTAACATTATTTGCTTGTATGCATACAAAACACCCCTATATATGCTTACCGTGCACCATATGAAATCATTATATTATTCCCTTTTAACGCTTTTTAGACGGCATTATTTGATGCTAATATTTTTATGTCATGTCGTTTCAATTCTTTTTTTTATTAGAATAACAATTCTTTAGCAATCTAACAATTACAAATGTTGTCATATATATATATATATATAATGCTCTGTCTGATTTAAGCATTTTTTAAAGACTTTCTATGTGTTGGGGAATTGAAGTCAAAACTTCCTTTTGGGATTAAAATATAAAATTTAAAACTCTATAGGTAAAATAATTATGGGTTTACATTATCTAGATATATCTTTCTAAATACTCTATAGGTACAAAAATCACCGATTTTGTAGTTTAGGTTTTCAGATCTTTAATATTTAGTTTGATTCTCAAATAAATCTAAGAAAAAATGCCTAATGTTCTTAATACATAAATTTAGCTGTTAAATTGGACCCACAAAAAATATGAGCTGAACATATATCAAAAATTCTACTTTGACATGAATAAATAATCTGTTTAATCGAGGAAAATTAAATCATGCTTTTGAATTCAGATCAAATAAAAATTACATTGTAAACTCAAAAAAGTAATAATAATAATAATAATAAATTATTTCTTATGAAATAAAACCCATTTTATAACACTAATCCAAATAGTCTCTAAATTTCCGTTTTTCATGCGATTTGTTCTCAAGGTTCACAAAAAATGCAAGATTATATTTTTGAATTTAACTAGAAAACTCCAGCTTGTAAAATGCAAAGAAAATATACAACTAGAAGTAGTTTTCTCTGAAACGGATTGGAAAATCTAAAATACCATTTTTTTTTCGAACACTTTTCTCACGAATTTTAGCTAAGTACTGGCATTATACTTTAAAGTTAAATTCAATATGCATCTGCCAGTAATATCTTTTACCTTGTAAACAGACAATAGATTGCGTATTATGATGGGTTTTTTTTCGTATATCATATACGTAAATAAACGGAAAATTCCACTTATTTTCGAGATGAGCTTTTTTGCAATGTTGCATATCTGTAAACAGACTTGTGCGTGACCAGAGACGTCTGCTCAGCTCATACAGAATTACTCCAATAGATGTTGGGTAATCCCGGATTTACGCAAGTAAAACGAAATTAAAAACTGACTGATTGTATCAGTTGAATCACGTACGCGACATTGAATCGTTATGGATACGGGACGTTTACTAGGACACAACATTTGAAAACACATTCAGGATATTATTCAAATGAAAGGGAAATGTGGGAAATGATAAGTAAGCTTAATGTTGAAATTCTTTTTCGGTTGTTATAATTGATGGGAAAATTATGCCAATATTTTTTTCAGATTGAAATAAAATTAATTAAAAATGTTTTAAAAAATTAGCTTTTATTAGAGCACCGAATCGAAAAAAATTATTATCTATATTTTGAGATCTATTATTTATCAAAGTCATTGCGATGTTTCATTGGTTTTGAGATCAAAATTTCCTTATAGAACTAATGCATTAAAATTAATTAATAACTAATTAATTAATTTAATTTATAATAAAGGAAATAAAGAAAATGTTAAGAAATAATGAATCTAAATAGAGTAAGTGAAATACAGCTGAAAGAAAGGAATAATAGATAATGAAAATCGGAGATTAAATTCCATTTCATCCAACGAAATCTCAAAGAAAAATATTTCATTGTTACAAGTGTTAAAGTATGCACAAAGATAAAAGACTTCTTTAAAAAAACAAATATGGATAATGTAAATATGAGTACACAAGGAAAGGTATTTAACAGCAAAATCTAAAAGAAAAATAATTTTCAAACAAACTATTATTACTACAATAAACAAAAGAATCCTTTTATTTTAATTAGCAGATGTGTCCTTCTAGACGGATGGTTATCCTGATAAGAAGATCACGGATACGATTGTAGAAGACTATCTAACGAAAATTAAATGTGCATGAGTAGAAAATCTCATTAAATTTATCAAAATAAAAATTAATTTATACTGTTATATCAAGACGCTGATAAATATTCCTCAGCAGTACGGCGATAACAAATATTTATCGCTCAGTATTATGTCACACACACACAAAGCATGAATGATCCGCCTCATCGACGTGCAAAAGTGAGTTCTCTGTCTTTAAAAAATAATGGTGGATGCCATGGATCTGGCCTTGCTTTTTAAGATACATTAATCATTATGAAAAATAACTACTATCCTGATTTCTCTTTTACGTCCTATTCTCATAGTATATTATTTGACTTAACTGAGTTTTGTATCTTATTTGGGGACTTGTGGTCCATAGTAATCCGATCAACTGCACTATCTTCATAATATATGTACTTTGATTGTATACTATTATCAGTCGAATTGCTTACTATTGATGTCAAAGCATTTATTGATATTTCAAAGGAAACAATCACCCTCCAAATCCCTTGAGTCAACAAAGAATCCTTGCATTCCCGTGATATAAAATATGGAGTATTTATGACGAAATTTATGGCACTAAATTCATGAGGACACTTCTTAAATATGTTGGCAAGGGATCCTGAATTCAATAATAACTTTTAAACTTATTTTCTAATTCGAGGTTGTGAGCATATTAATAGAGCATGGCGTTTTCCGAGTACGTCTAAATTAATTCTATTCACAAATAAGTTTACACAGTTAATTTCAATATATTTGTATGATAATTTAATTTATTTAATTTCACCAAACTATTATCTTGGTTTATTAGAACAGTTATTTATAATGCAGTGAGATAATGCTCGCATAATCAGGTTAATTACAGAAAAATGCGTAAACCAATTCTAGACGATAGTTTTGTAGTTTTCAATTGATATGCAAACTACAATGTTATTACTGAAATTCTGATACAAATTTTTTACTTATGATAAAAATTTGTTTTGAAACATTTATCTTCATACCATGAATATGTAAATTTATTTTCAAAAATGCTAGAACTTGTTTTAAATTTTTACAAACATTGTTGGATTTTGCGATTTTAAATATCTATATTATTGCAAAAAAAGTAACTCGAGTCTTTCATAATTATTTAATTTATTACTTATAATTTCTTTGCTGATTTTTCTTTAATCTTTTTCAATACCAATCAATTCAGCTTTATTGCGGCCAAGAACAAAATAATGAAGCATTCTGTTATAATGAAGCATTGTGATTTATTCAACTAATTTATTGCTACTTCTGACAGACATGATATATTTTATTGCTTAACGATAAACATAAGATTCACCAATAAACAACAATCGCTTTCTAAATATAGAAGATAGCGGAACTATAGACTCCAAATAATTTGTTAAATAGAGAGCCATTCTACAAAATTATAGTAGCTATATTAGGTTGATAGAAAGCGCCAAGATACTGGATAGGCACAGGGCCCAACTTAGCCCAGTTGGGGCCCGGGATAAAAACTTCTTTGGGGCCCCTTCTGCTTCACTACTTGAGCAATGAAAAACATTCATTAAAAAAGAAAACTTAAAATAACATTTATATTCGATTTGGGGCCCCGACTTATATTGGGGCCCTGGGCAGCTGCCCTGAATGCCCCTGCCATAGTCAGGCCCTGGATAGGCAGCGAACATTTTTGGATGCAACCTTGGTGTGTGTTGTTCTTATACTGTTGAACAAAATAAACAATAAAATTATTTTTGAAGTCATTTAGAAAATATTCAGTTGATGATGAAGTTAGTTTAACTGAATTAAAACTACAAATTTGAATCTAAACTGACATTTAATATTTACTTCATGTGCTATAGCTTTTAAATCTTTGTTCTCTATCTTTTTTAACCTTATGATTTTTAAATTCTTGTTTTTATAAAAGATATTTTCTTGAGCAACAGAGCATCTATTAAGATTTAACTGTGTTTAGTTCCCTTTCAGATGACATACTGAAAAAATCACTTTTTTTATACATTGAAAAATTATTCAAAATTCTTATTTTATGTTTATTCACTATTGCTTAACATTAATTATTTCATATTTGTAAAGACGAAATTTTGAAATCGTTTTTTTACTTACTTTCTGATTAGATAAAGTTTCGAAATTTTGAATGCCTTTTAATGAAATCCCACTGTTTTATTATTTTAGATCGTAATTATATGCTCATGGATTGATTTAATTAAATTTTGATGTGATATGAATGGCACCACCTGGTAGTGAATTTGAATATTAAATTTTATGATTCCATAATACATATAAGAAAATTCAAAAAGAGAAATATTTTTAGTTCACTTTAAAAACGTGTAGATGATTCTTTTAGATATTTTTTAGCAATTTTTTTTCAATATAGATAATTGTGCAAGAAATTTGCATTTTTTTATTATATAAATTGCTTTAAATGAATATTTGAGGCTTCAGTGATTTTGTGGTAAAATTTCGGCTCCAATATCTGAAGGTTCTAAATTCGATACCGCTTCAATATTTGTCTCGTATTCATGCTTGGTGAACTTGAAATTAGAAGTCGAAGGACTAACATCCTTGCGCTAGTTTTGAGAGTGAGATTTTGATTTTATTGACTTCTTCCCTATCTTACCAAGATTCAAAATGACACAGTTTATCCAAAAATATCTTCTACGTAGGTATTTTGTTATGGGATGTTAATATAAATAAATTTAAATACATTTTATTTGTGCAGGAAGGTCATAAAATAATTTTTCTTGTTTGAAAGTATCTGCAGCTGAAAATAGTTAACGGAATTAATCCAAATTTCCTCTGCTGAATGTGAAGGTCACGGGAAGATGAATTTTTTTTAAAAAAAAGTGACTTAGTATTTGTGTAAAAATTTTAATACATTATTTTTTCAGTGTAAGAAATATTTTCTCGTGTTTTTTTAATTCTGACTATTAGTTCACACTCTCATTATATATTCAAATTTTTAATCGTTAATAAAATGCTTTTCATTCATCCACTCGAGTTCAAATACATTTTTTAAAACTTGTAGTGGATGACATTTGATGTTTGTACAGTTTTTTCAAATATTAATTAAATTAAATTAATTTTTAACACTTTAAATAGAGTTTTAGCAGTTTGTAATGAAAACTTAAATCAAACGCAGTAGCTCAATCGGTAAAATGTGAGGATTTAGCATTTTTCACTTTGAAAAGGAAGAATGATAGTTCAATTCTTGCGAAAATCGATATTTTTTTGATACATTTTTTATATTAATTGTAATTATTTTTTAATAAAAAGTAACTAAAATAAAATTTTCCTTTGTTCACATAAGTAGGAACTGACTTAATTTTTTTAAATATTACTTGTTTGGTATATAAAATGATGCTTAGTTCGAATTAGCATTATAAGATATTATGATGTACCTTGATTCTATGATGTGGGAAATGCAATTGGTTTTAATTATTTTATAACAAACTTTTGAATTCTAGTTGACGTTTCCAAGCAAACTACTTACGCCTGCATTGTTCTATTTTTATGGTGCTTTTTCGGATAATTACTAAATAAAATCCAGGTTTTTTTTTGTTAATTTAGTTAATTAATAATTCAGGAAATATTCGTGTATCTAGCAACATTTTTATTCTTCATTGTATCCCCTCAAAATGAGAATACTTTACTGTGCAGGAAAAAGTGCTTCACCTATATTAACAAAGCGTAATTGCTTCCAAAAATGAGCAGCTTCTTTCAAATTCGTGATTAAACACTGAAAAACAATGCAAACTTTCCTTCTTTTGAAGCATGTATTTCCTTTAGTCCAGATGAGCATACAAACAGTGAAATACCTAATTGATTGAACAGTGGCTCTCCTGCGGTGAGTGAGTTTCCTCTACTGTTTGCTTTTCACTCCAGAACCAGTTTTTTTTTTTAATCACATTTGATTTGTTCTTTGTGCCTCAATAGTTCAAGAAATAAAACGCCCTCTATCGGGTCTCAGAGTTACTACAAATGCGTGCTCTTTCAATTTGCTTGGCATTTAAAAAACTTAATATCATTAAAAATACGTGCGTAAATCATATAACAGAAAATAATTAATTTCTGTTAAGAATTTTGTGAAGGTAATTGTCTGTGGTATGAACTAGAAAGCGAAAAAACTGTGCATCTGAAAGTACTCGAGCTTTCTTAATTTAAAAGCAATTAAAAATTAATAACGAGCTCTATTAAATTTAAAAAAATTAGTAATCATTAAAAACGAAAAATTAAATATCGTTAAAAATACGTACATAAATCATGTGTCATAAAAATTCAATTTTAATTATGTAAAAAATATTGTCTAAGACAAAAACGAGGAGGAAAAACTGTGTATCTAAGGTTACTTGAGCTCTATTAAACTGAAATAAGATTAATAATTGCTAAAATCGAAAAACTTAATATCGTTAAAAATATGTACATAAATCATGTGTCATAAAATATTTAATTTTAATTATGTAAAAAATATTGTCTAAGACAAAAACGTGAAAAAGAAAAACTTTGTATCTAAGGGTGCTCGAGAGCTATTAAATAAAAATAAGATTAATAAATGGTAAAAACGAAAAACTCTATATCGTTAAAAATGCGTACATAAATCATGTGTCAGAAAATATTTAATTTTTATTTATAAATTATGCAAAGAAGGTTGTTTAAGGTAAAACCGAGAATAAGAAAAAACTGTGAATCTAAGGTTGCTTGAGCTCTATTTAACTGAAATAAGATTAATAATTGCTAAAATTGAAAAAATAAATATCTTTAAAATACGTACATAAATCATATGTCAGAAAATATTTAATTTATTTAAAAATTAAGAAAAAAAAAGACTGTTTAAGGCAAAAACGAGAAGGGGGAAAAACTGTGTATCTAAGGGTACTCCAGCTCTATTAATCTTAAATAAGATTCATAATTACTAAAATTGAGAAACTAAATATCCTTAAAAATATGTACATGAATCATGTGTCAGAAAATGTTTAATTTTAGCTAAAAATTATGTAAAGAAGATTGTTTAAGGCAAAAACGATAAAGAGGAAAAACTGTTTATCTAAGGATACTCGAGCGCTATTAAATTAAAATAAATGCTAAAAACGGAATAAATGCTATTAATAAATGCTAAAAACGGAAAACTAGATATCGTTACAAATACATACATAAACCATGTGTCAGAAAATATTTAATTTTAGCTAAAAATTTTACAAATAAAATTGTTTAAGGCGAAAACAAGGGAGAGAAAATACTGTTTATCAAAGGGTACTCGAGCGGTATTAAATTAAAATAAAATTAATAATTGCTAAGAACGAAAAACTAGATATCTTTAAAAATAAGTACATAACTCATGTGTCAGAAAATATCGATTCGAGTTAAAAATTATCCAAAGATAACTGTATAAGCCAGTTATCTTATCTATCACTTAAAAGAGGCAGAGAAGGGAAAAGAATTGTGCGTATAAGTCTATTTAAGCTCATTGTGTGTTTTTTTTCATTCGTGACAAGAGCCTAGAAGGGGAGGGGGGGGTATACTATCTTTATTTACTCACCCTTTCCGCCATAATTCCGTATGAGTTTCCCTGTAACAGAAATACTTTGGAATCAAGATAATCGATGAACTTTATATGTTTAATCTGACTGTAAATGATTTATTTTTTACTAATACCTCAATTTAGGCTTTATATATATGTATATAGACCACAGTAGTTTACGATGAATATCTTGTAAATAATAAGATTTGCAATAATTTAATTCTTCTTTGTATAATTTTTTTCTTTTTGGGGGGGATTATATCAGAGTAATATGATTCATGCTCTGGATTCAAGGGAAATTTTTTTTAAAAATCCTATTATAAATATATAATATAAAATAATTAAAAAACAGTATGATGGAAATATCCATCACCACGCAAATTTACGTGTACAAAATAAATAAGAAAAATAATATATCTTTGCATCATTTTTATTTTTGATTATAGTTAAAAACAGTTATTATTCTTATTTAGACTCATATTAATTCCACATTTGTATGAGATTGTAGAATACCCTTTGCATTAAGGGTTTTGCACTGGAGTGACCCACCTACTTTTGACCTATCTTCAATGTCCTACTCTTCTAAATTTCTTTACAAAAATAGCGTAAAATAAACATATTGTAAAAAACATTTTCGTCATATATTAGAAGTGAAATAACCACTTAGCAATGTAAATTTCTATCACATAGTTTTTGGAAGATTATTTAGGGTATTCGACATAAATAGCAAAGAAAGTAACAGAAACACAAAAAACAATTTTTCCCCACTAATTATCTCTTTTATTAGCAAAAAAAAAAAAAAGCAGATTAGTTATTAAAAAAAACATATTCAAGAAGTCGCACATTCACGTTTCGGCGGGATGGCAACTTTAAACCCGCTATAATGATTGTGATATTTGATATTTTTTTTACAGCTACGTTCCTTATCACGTAAAAGTCGTGAAAAAAATTGCCAGTAACAATCAATTTACTGTACGCCTGTTTTAAGAACAGCTTTTTGCTCACTAAATGTTATGATGGATATTTTCATCATCGTGAAAAGAAGGGTTAAATTTTTTTGAAATTAAACATATTTATTATATATCAAGAACTCAGGGCGATATTTAAAATTTATGATTCATACATTTTTTAATTTATTAAAAATCGAAATGTCTATTTTACAATAGACGAAAAATTAAATTTAATATATACAGTAAACTAACATATACCCTAAATTGTAATCTTTTTTTTTTTTCAGTTTGAACGATTCTTGTCCATGGGATTGTTTTTAATGCGGAAAAAGGATTCTATTGAAGCCACTCAACAACCTATTGGATTAACTAAAGAGCAGAAAGCCTTTACTATAAAGGATTTGCAAGGCCATTTTATTTATTACTGTTGGGTTTATTAATGGCAGTGATCTTCTGTTGCATTGAAAATGCTCTCATATTAAGAGTAAAATGCGCATAAATAAAATAAGTATTATATGATCGCACAAAATTATTACTGCGATTAACATTTTCTGAAATTTTTAAATATTTGTCAAATCTAAATGATATATGTTATTTCCTGCAGGTCAAGTTAAGAGCAACATATGACTAACTAGTCAGAACAGGTTTCATCCAGTTCAAATATTTTTAATGCCTAAGCAACGATCGCGATTATAGGCATTTAAAATTTCCACTTACGAAAACAGCCAGGTCATGAATGCTCCATTGCGGAAGTTTCACAGGTCTGTCTTGGTACCAAACTACTTGTCGAAACAATACATTCTGATAGTCTCACTTTCAACATATTTTCCAGATCTCACTTCATGCGATTTTATTTGTGAATGAAGAATATGCTATCCTGAAGCTCCGAAAAAGTATAATACCGAAAGTATTAGTGAAAGAGAAAAAACTTTCAATTTTCATTTACAATTACGTGTCAACTGTGGTAAAAATGCATATTTGTCCAAGATAGTTATTTAAAATTGATCACCAAATAAGCAAGTTTTACCTGCATTCATTGTTTCACCATATAGTGTGGTATACAGACAATATAATTCCTAAAAACTAATATTAACACAAAGTCTCTTGAAAGCATTTTTGAGTAAATACATTCAACGTTATCTTTATTCCATATACTTTTCTAATAAAACAAATTTTTCCTAAAACTATGATTTATTATTCTACTGCGCACAAAAGGAAAAATAAAGAAATAAAGAAACATATAGATTTTATTTTGATATTTCATGTAAGAAAACTAATAGTTAAATCCATGATTTAATCGGATTTTTATTATTTGAGTTTCAGAAGTCTATGCATTGATCTCAAAAAGGTAATACCAATTTTTATTTTTAATTTCGCACTTAAATGACTTTTTACATATAAATAGACGGATAGATTCCAAAACTGTGATTTTCGGACTCGTTTTATTAATGGGAAGATTACTTAAAATCCCGAGGTTGATTTTTTTTGACAATTGGAATACTTCCTCTTTATCTTCGTACGTGAGAAACTAAAATTGCGAGGATTCTTTTATGTCAACGGGTATTATAAATGCATCTGTAAGACGTATGAAAGAAAAAAAAACTGTAGTTTAGTTTATTAACATGCTTTTTTTATAGCAACACCAAGGCTATTTTGGAACGGACCTCATCATTTTGAGCCGCTGTCAGATGACAAGGGTGACACCTGAGCTTTCGCTCCCTTTCCAAGTTACCAAACCACACCAACGGAAGGAAGTTTTGCTCCGACGGATTTAGTGTGCACCAGACCCACTTACACGAAATCAGGTTCCGCACCTGAAATTCTCAGGTTCCGAAGTTGAGGAAAAAAACTGTAAAATTTTGTGATAAACTAGGAAAGAAATGAAGCTCGAATGTACCTCCTATTGGACGTATAATCTATTTACAAACAATTCTAAGCTAAATAAATAAGGTCAATGGTAACTCCAAGCAAAAACATGGAATCATTATGTGCATGTATACTTCTAAAACTAAAATTTACAACAGAGGCAAACAGAATATGAATTGAGCCTTAAAATTGAGCAGGAAAAAAAAGGCTTTAAATGCCGATTAAAAACTTATCCCTCCGATAAAAAAATAACAGATAGTAGCATTTAAGAAGACACCCGCCTATTTCAGATTCTCAAAAATCTAAAAATCTATTTTGAAAAGAATAAACTAACTTTCGATTCTAAAAGCGTAGTAACAAAAAGTACCTAAAGATAAGACTGCATCCAAAAATACATTGAAACTTTAACTAATCAAAGGGAAAATAAATGGATAAAAAAGTTTGTCGCATAGAAGATGTGAAATTCCATCATTAATTAAGTATGCGGCATTCAAATTAAGTTTTTAAAAATCGTTTGCAAACGCTAGGACCAGTGTTCATTTATGCAGAGATAAATCTTTTCGTAAACAGAATGGGATAGTAAATACAAAGGTTGATCAATGCAGAAGGTACTTGTTTGAAAGTTAAGGTAATCAAGAATTGACTACTTCGACAACACATGGATAAATATGAATAACCAGACAGCATTGGTAGGAATTACGGTTGACTCCCAAGCACCATTACTAGCCATGCTACAACCGTTCCAGTGAGAAGCACGTCCCATCATCGATAGGTGGAAGTCGACCCCACACCACTTTTGTTATCACTCGGGTGGCGAGAACCAAATATCATACCAGGTGCTTCTTATTCTCATACTACCGGTGGGATCGAAAATTAAGGTAAAGAAACGAATACAGCAAGTAAAATGTATGAACATTGTTATTGAAGGATGAATTTATAATTGCAAATTAAAATAGTTGCATGAATGGCAATATTACAAGTGTAGATTGAAATTACATTATGAATTACAATATTAAGGGTTGTAAAGCATGAGAGGTACGATGGTAAGGAGGTCTCAGTATGAAAAATAAACAGTTGGTGTAATTTTTCCTGTAAATTCGTGTTAAGTTATATATCTTTTGAGAAGAAAATTTACAAAATTCTATGGAATAACCATTCTTGGAAAAGAAAATTTAAAAAACCTTTGAAACATTAAAGCAAATATTCAAAGGATTTTCAATAGAAGTTCTACATCATTCCTTTTTATCTCCATTCATTCATTTTTAGTTGATTTCTTTCTTACAAAACCAGAAAAGAACATTGTGATTGTATCTGCCTTTTTTACGTGAGATAACTTATTAAGATAATACTAATCAGATTTCTCTTCTCCAAATGTTTTGAGCTCTCAAAATGACAGAGATATGTTTACTATGACTTGTATAACAGCATTAATGAAATGCTCCGTCAGTAAACGGTATTTTGCTACTTTATTAATTTACATTGACATATGAAAAAATCTTACATTTTTTAAATAAATTTTAAATATGAAACAATTATAAATATTAACAAAAAATTGAGTGAATTTGATTATATCCTGTACTATGATTCTTTAAACTCTTTCAAATTCTGTCTAAAATAGGGTTTTAATGAGTGGGTCACAATCTGAAATAAGATGTAATAGGAAAATGCTGGGAGCCAAAGTTTTCATAAAACATTCTTCCTATAAATTCTTTCTTATTGATGAAGAACAGTTTTCCTGAAAATTAATTAGACTGGAAAAAATTTCCTTTAAACCTTTTAATTCCTTTTTAATAAAAAAAAGCGTTTTCTTAGCTTAATTTTTTTTAGCTTTCATAAACCATTACGAAGAAAGTTGAGTTTCCAAGTGGATATAAGCTTATCCGCTGGGAAAGCTTAGAGAGCAAGAAAAGCTTAGAGAGCAAGAAAAGCAAGCCAAGAAATCGTTCGACTTACTATATTTACATAGTAGGGCCATCTAGTGTTTCACGTAGGCATTAAAAATATTTTTAAAAGGCAAATTATTAGAGACTACGCTATTTTATATTCTTTCACAAATATTTTTTTTTTAAAAAAAGATTATTATTAACTAAGGATTTTGGATTTAAAAAATGATGTGTAAATATTAGATTAATACATTAGCTGACTGAAAAAACTTTGATGAGTATTAGTTATGTCCGTTTCATCAATTTCGTTACATTTACTTATTTTAAAATAAAAAATATTGATAAACTAACTAAGATATTAAATTTAATATTCTTGCAACTAACTTTTGAAAATAACTAATAATGATTTGAGATATTTTTCTTTATTTATATTTTGATTTCAAGTCAGCTACATATTCGAAAACGTTATTTTTTTAAATTTTAATTATTACTTTAAATAAATGTGTACTCTGCCTTAAAAGAATAATATTTAAAAAAATGACGAAAAAAAACAAGATTTAAATAATGCAAATTATAAAAATAAAAGTTAGTAAACACCTAGGTTTTCTTTACCTTTTAAAATTAAGAAAACACCTTGCTTTTTTATTTTTAGAATCTGGCTAAAATTTTTTTATTCATAAATTTATCTCAAAGTATATATTTTTTTTACCCTAAGAAAGTTTTATTTGGATTTTCTATTTCTACTCTTTTTTTCTATTCTACTTTTTCTATTTCTACAGAGTATTTTAGTAAATCATTCCTTTATCAGTATTTTTTTTGCCACATTATGGAAAATTATTTTTAAATATTTATGACCAACTGCAATAATTTAGTTCTGCAACTATTTCAAAAAAGAGGGATTTCTTTCCAACTTATATAGATATATATTTATTTAGATTGTGGTGACCCTATGTAAACAAGAGAGATCTTTTTAAACCATCCTAAAATCATATGTATAATTTAAATGATTTGTCATCCTACAGCACCCTTAGACAATGCAAATTTCTGTGGCACTAATTTTCAATTTTCTCTTTTCCGACACCAAATACTTTTTATTGATTTTAATTCTATATAGTAGTGATATTGCGTAAGAAGTTCTGATAAACTGACAAAATAATTAATTACTAATTTTTTTGAGACAGTTGACTTCAGTATTTCGCATATTTAAAAATTAACCGAGACCAATTGTTTATAATATCTCAAATGTCAAACACTCTACTGTTATAACTTTTTTATTCGAGAGCAACAGTATTTAGTTTGTGTTTCTCCTTAATGCTCATTATTTTTATGAATAATAATAATAGTTTCTCTTTAAGATAAATTTTCGCGCATATATTTATTTAATAAAACTTTTAGCTGAGACCAATTGATTACAATATCTCAAATGTCAAACACTCGACTATTATAATTTTTCTGATCTAGAGCAACAATATTTAATTTAAGTGTTCCTCACTAACGCTCATTTAAATGTGGTTGAAAACTTCCTTCAATGAACTAAATTTTGTTTCACATGATTCTAAAGGAAAAAGTAATATTGAAATGATATGAAAAATTATGAAAATTGAACATTTTGAAATTTAAATGCTAATTTTGTAGCATCTACAAAATTGAAGCATTTCCTTTTTTATATATATTTCTGGAAGCCTTAGTAATTCGAAGTATAAGTATTCTTATGTTTTTGAAAATGTTTCAGAATAAGAATCTACCATCAGTTTTGCTAAATTAAGAAAATATCTTTTCTTTTTTATGGAAATAGATGAAAAACCTTATCTTTAAAAAGGTTCAAATCTAAGATAAATCTGTTCATAATATGAGACTAGAATCATAGTAGCTATTCTAATTATACTATCGCTATTTTGACGGTACATTCTCAAAGGTGTATTTTATCTTAGAGTATTCAATATATAAAGGAAATATGAATTTTCCGAAAGTACATAATATTTATCGCTCCACGCAGAATGATAATTTCTACAATTTTTCTTCTAATACAATGACGCTAAAAATAATTAAGAACAAAATGCAGATTTTGTGATAACTAAAACGCAACGTAAATATTGAAATATATTTTTTAAAAAAAACACGGATTTAATATTCAAGATAATGTACTCTACTAATGATCATTGAAACTACTGTCCTTATAATAAAAACTAATATAACATAAAGAAATTGAACTATAAGGGAATAATGAGAATGTTATATTTTCAGATGGAAACATCTGTAATATGTCCTGGATTGAAAAAAACCGAATCCATTTTGTCAAGGAGATGTTTTATAATTTTAAATATTTAGTTTTATATGAAAACTAATGGAGATGTGACTTTTGCACATTATTTTTGTATTTCCTGTGTTCAACAGAAAAAATGATATCACTAAACAGATTTTTTGAACCGAAAACCATTCTTGAGGATTTCAATTAAACTTAAGTTAGTTAAGTGAGTTTGATTTAATTGTAAATCATTTAAAATTCAGCATTGAAATACATTCAGAAAATTTTTCTCATTAATATATACAAAAAAGCATTTATAAATTTCATTTTATATTAGAAACAAAATAATTAGAAATAAAAAAGCAGATTTGTAAATTAAAAATGCTCATGTCTTTTCTTTTTATGGATAGTATGGAAAGATTTTCATGATTGCCTTTGATTAAAACATAAACAGAATTCATTATAAAAATGATAAAATTACTGTAGTAACTCATTTAAAACTAGCTTGTATTGCACAAATGATTCCAAATATACCAAATAACAATAGTTGTTTCTTATGGCATTTTCCATGAACAAGCTTGCTGAGGTAGTCAGTGATTTAAGTCTAACAACGTCTCTTGTTTTGTAGCAGCGCCAATTAGGGCCGAGAGCACGACTTTTGCTACTCGCTCATCATATTCGCTTGTACAGCCCCTCTTTACATAAGGGCACATTTACACACCTAACTTATGGAACAAATAAGAACAGCCATGCCCAAGTTTAGACTCGAACCTGGGACGCCCAGAACTCGGGGGAGATGCACTGCCCCTATGCCAGGATGCCGGCAAATGGCAAAAAATATTAATTAGAAAATAAAATATTAATTTTAATGCAAAAAAGAAGAAAGAAATGGTGAATCCGGCCTGAAGACTTATTATTAGTTTGGTTCAGAAAAATTTATTTTTGATTTATTCCTTAATTGTTTAAATAATATTTTCACTTCAACACCTCAAAATCAAATACTTGAAACTATAAAACTTTTTAAAAAATAAGCTATGAGCAGTGCAATTACTCGTTACAATCTCTCTATAAAAGTTACAACAGGTTGTCAGTATGGGCGCCCGGGTGACAATGTTCCATCCATTTGCTGGCCCTTTCCTTTCGAGCATTTTATTGATTTTTTGAGAGAAAGGACAATCCCCTTCGAGTCTATAACTGCAACAATGGGTCTTTGAATTCCCACAAGAGGGAGGACGCTTGATTTACAGCGAGTCTAGTTAGTCGCGCGTCATGGGAACTAATTAAAACACATAAATAAGTCTATATAAATAGTAAGAAAATCATAACAAATCAAATGTCTTGTTTTGATTAATTTTCGAATGAATATACTTTTTTGAGACATAAATGTTTTAAAAAATTAAACAAGCTATGCTATGATTGCATTGTATTCATACCTTTATTTAAAAGAAAAATTATTTATCCAAAACTTTAAACTTGTAACTCTAAACATAAAAAATTAAATATATGATTGAATCTATCTAATTTAGAGTTAATAGCTTTGAAACATTTCAATAACAATTTGGAGTATATCCACAACTGTCGACAGGCAAAATAAAATTTCTTGCCTTTTTTTTTTTCAATTCCTACTATTAGCGGAACTCTCTCTCTCTCTCTATATATATCTTGTTCAAATTTTCAATCGTTAATAAAATACTTTCTATTCATCTACTCAAGTTCTAGTAAATTTTTTAAAGCTTGTAGTGGATGGCATTTCACGATAATATTGTTTTTTAAATATTAATTAATTAACTTTTTATTTATTAATTAAAAACTAACTTTCTCGCCAAAAATCTTCATTTCGCTGTCTCCAAATAAGTAATGAATTCAATTTGTTTTCCCCAACACTAATGAGGTTAGGTTGAACATGTTTTTGGCCTATTATTTCAAACGATTCTGTTTATTTCCTTAATGTTTGATACATTTAAAACTAAACAATGTTACTTAATTGATTTTTCGATTCATTTTCCAATTAAAATAATACAGAATACAGCAAATCAAAAATTTGTAATATGTATTGCGTTACCAAAACTGGTGTAGAAAATTCACGCATTTGTGTTGCCTCAATTGGAGTTCAAAATTCACATTTTCATATCAGACAATTTCACAACACACTCAAAGCCAATTGAGTGTGCTATGATTTATTTTCAGCGGATACGAACTTGATTTTTTATCAATTATTTATATTAATTGTAATTATTTAATAGAAATTAACTAAAATAAAAATTTTCTTTGTTGACCTACTTAGGAACTGACTTAATATTCTAAAAGTTACTTGTTTTTATGTATTTAATCTTGTTAGCACTTTTCACCTAGTTCCATTTTTATCATATAAATAAAAATGATTTAAAAAAATTAATTATGAACAGGATCCAAAATAAAAAAGGGTGCACTTAATTATGAATAAAAGGCAATGTTAATCCAATTATTAAATCATAAAGAAATATCTGAAATAAAATATTCAATTGGCATGATAATGAAAATATTTTTGTTTTTCAGTAGTACTGAAAAATTCGCACGCAAAAAAAGAATAACAGTTAGGGTACCGGCCTAGCTTAAAAATAATCCCATAATATTAAGAAAAGTAAATTTTTAACTTCGATAATTGTAGCATTTAATGGTGAAAAGTCGTGATTAAAACTAACTCTGAAGCACAGAAATATAAAATCTACTATATTTATAAGAAAAGCATACACATTAGCTTAGTTTTACTAACTTCCCTTTTTAAAGCAACACTAGGGCTGTTTTGGGACAGACCCTGTAATTTTGAATCGTGGTCAGTTGACGAGGATAACACCTGAGTTGGTGCCCCCTCTCCAATATTTCACAATATACCAACGGGAAGACGTTTAGCCACGTCCGGTTTGTCGTGTATCATACCAACTTACACGACCGTTCTTAAAGGAGTAATCGGGAATGGAGCCTGAAACCCCCCAATTCCGAAGCCGAAGCGTTATCACCAGGCTGCTACGGCCCGAAATAAATACATATATGGTGAATGTATCATATATTTCACTTACCATGAAACCATACAGCATGATCCCGAAGAAGTCTTCTGATGGCAAATTCTCTCATGTGGGGTCATCTATCGGTTCCGTATTGAAATACTTTCTACTTAAAGGCCACAGAAGTCTTATGGGTACGAATGAATCATGGTTCATCAAGAAAATCTTGATACTAGAAGAAATATATACTACTACTACTATACCATGCTATGATCAAAAAGTAATTGTCTTAAAACAAAAGATATCAAATTATTGGTCAAAATTTGCTTTATTTTTTTCAGAGAAATCTCCTTCGTTTTCTGCCAGTGTGTTTTACCAAACATCAAAACGTGTCTTAAAATCCGTTTGAAAAGACGGCTAAAAGGGAATTTTCTTTCATTGAATTAATAATCTCAGAAAGGGGACTGCGAAGAGGTAATTTCAATTGCAGAAACAAGAAAAAAGTCACAAAGGGCTGTATCAAGTGAATATGGAGCTTATGGAGATGCATTTGTTGAATATTTGGCTTAAATCTCACGAGCATTAATTGTACTTTTAGTAGGCGTATTATCGGAGTACAAAACCAATGATTTTGAAAACGTTTGCCACAATGCAAAACGTTTTCAATTAGTTGCTTCATTCAAAATTCACTTACTAATATTTATAGACTATCTGTTCTGCTGGTAGAAATTCATGTCGCACTACCTTGATTCTTGAGTTATTTCGATGGAATCTTTTGGCCTTGCTTCACCTTTGAAGTGTCATTCCCTTGATTGTTGACTACTTTCTGTATCAAAAGTATATACCTAAGTTTCATCACCGGCAATAACGTTTTAAAAAAGGAATCGATTAGAAACTTTCTCGAACCACCTAAGCATGTTGTTTTTGGGGCAAAATTCTTGGAACAAGTCTTAAAGCTATGTGTTGCAACCTAAAATTATCTTAAAAAATTTCTTGATAGAAGCAAACGACATAGAAATTTGTTCAATAGTGTCTCTTGTTACAAAATCAAAGATTATGAAGCATCAATTCTTTAGTCTTATCAACATCTTGATCATCAATCGGATGGTCTACTAGATCGGGAATTATCTACGATGGATTCTCTGCTATCTTGACACTTTGCCAATCAAATATTGTTGTTTTAGAAAAACGGTTGACTTTAAAAGTTCTTTGCAATATTTCAAGTGCCATTAGTGCAAAAATTTCATTGCGAAAACAAAATTTAATGTATGTTCTTTTTTCAATAATAATCGCCATTTCGGAAAATCAACAGAGTGGAATCTTACCTCTTTACAAACTAATTTGCTTTTAGACGAAAAAAATAAAAAAATTCTGATTGTTGCCTTTATGTTTACAGAAATCATAAACATGCTTGATGATAAGATGCAGATTATATCTATCCACTATAGATGTAAATTGAACCCTTTACACTCTGATGGTGCCTCTGATTAACCATTCAAGATTTTTCATCATTTTGAGTTTTATTTATTTATTTTTCAAATTTAATTGTTAAAAACGTCTACATAATGGTTAAGAGCTGTAGATTAATTTTTCAAAAAAAATCTGACTTAAAAGAATTATGTATATTTATTTTTCATAGTAATAAACAAATATTTATGTCAGGTGAATAATTTTGCATCCAATTATTTTTCGGTGTGCAAAGAGTTAAATAAAGCATTCTGGATATTTTTTTACCATAGTAGTTTATCTTGCAGAGCATTATCGGAACTTTTTATGTTTTCACTTTGATTGGTTGGTCAATTTTCTATATAAACGACAGATTCAGAATATTTTACTTAGAACATTTTGAAGCCACACAAGGGTTAATTGGAGATGGACCTCATAATTTTGAATGGTGATCAGGTGAGGAAGACAATAACTGAGTTATAAACCTATCTCCACACTTACACACCACACCAATGGAGGTATGTTTGCCTCTTGGTGATAGACTTAACATGCAGATGGAACACATACGCAACGGATCTTTAGTTAAATTGGATTTTAAACCTGAAACACTCCCCTCCAAAGACGAGTCATTGCACTTAACTAAAGCAGTCCCAATGAAACAGAGACGTTATAGAGAGATATCGCATTTTCCGATACACGAAAAGTACTGAGATACGAGGGTGTAATTTTGAGCTATGGTCAGATTATAAAGATCCCAAACTTTCACACCATACCAATACAAGGAAGACAGATTGATTCACATAAAAGTTACACTTTTAGTTGAATGATTTCTAAAATTGTGACCATCCATACCTATCAATAAATAAATAACGAAAATTCTTAAAGATTTTATATTTTATATTTTGTAAAAAGAACTTATACTTTGAATTATCAAAAATTTATAAATTTTTAATTTTCCAAGAATAATTTTTTTGTTCAAATTTTCACTTGATTTCTCAGTTATTAAATTGTTTAACACATTTTGCAGTAAAAAAAATGAGGTGAAAAGGCTTTACTTCCAGCATCATAATGAATTAGGCTTTAGAATTCTTTAGATGCGTGTGAATTCACAGAAGTTATTGTGAGGGTATGGTTTCACTACATGCAAGAATGAATAAATTATTCATTGTTAAACGTCGTGCTGCAGTTAATTTAGAAAATATGTTATGTATGTGCGACTTTGTTTCAGTCGCATCTCTCCCTCATAGGACATCAGTTAATGACGAATTTATTAATTCATGCTCTTTGTGCTAGATTCATCCTTCTATGTTTTATATGATACGTTCCAGGAATTTACAATTAAGAAGCACGTACTTGTTCCTATTTCTTTTAAACTCGCATGTTTCAATGTTTGTTCTTTATCGAAGGATTTATTGATACATTATACGAAATGTGCCTGCAAATGCTTATAAGACTTAAATTTTTGCAATTTTGGCTTTTTTGCAGGTTTTTGGTAATTTGTGATGACGCATCTAAACAATACAGGTCCTCAAGTTGGATGAGAGAAGGTATTATATGTAAATTAAAATGGCATTGATGATGATGATTTTGTACAAAAACTTCATAAGTATCGAGAAGCAATTAAAATTAAACAACCTCTGTTTTCCAAAAAAAAAGTTAAGGACAAATAAGAAAAATTTTGTTTTGGGCTTTAATAAAATTCGGCAAAAATTTTAATAATAGATCACTCACAAAATAAATAAAAATAACAGGCTCGTTCAGGAAAATTCTTATAACGAAAACATGTCAAAAAGTATTGTATTCGATCTGGGATCAGCTTTAGTATGGGTACCATATTAATGCTGTAACCACCTCTATCAGCTGTACAGAAATGACTACGATATGCTATATTCAAGATAATTGTTTATTAACTGAGTTTGAGATCAAATAAAGGAAGTTCAAAGATCCTGGAGGGATGCATGGAGCAGGTTAATCCAACAGAGCATCCCAAACATGCTCAGTCGGAATCCAGTCCAGAGAATGTTCTGCGTTATCCGTGCTCACAATAACTTGATAACGACGGTAATTTGCTATCAAACGAGTTCTATATCATTAGCATTAAGCCTTGTAGAATAAAGGAATTATTTAATGCCTTTTATAAGGACAAATAATTAGATAAAAAATGTTGTTTCTGTACATCTTAACATCAATATTGTTTCTTGGTACGACATACAGGTAAGTCCTATAATTAAATAAAATATATGGGCGCAAGGATACATTTAACCTATTAGATCAGTTGAAACTTCTAGATTGAACTTACTGTTCTACATAAACATCCTGAAAAGGTGGATGATCGTCGTCAAGATATAATAGAGGGGGAATTGATGTTGATTCTTAAATGCTATCATCGTTCACAGTACAACCCCATTCCATAGAAAGTAGGCTTCGTCTTTGGAGTTGTAGTAACTCGACTCCGCTACGCTTATATACCCACCAGAGAAACAAAAACAAACTAATAAATGGAAGCGTCTCATTCCCATATCTGCGGTGCCATCCCCAGTGGATATACAGCGGGCTCAATATTTCTTCCTCTTTTATGGATATGACTGGCATGATAGCTGGTATAAAGTTCTCACCGGGTATCATCATCACATTGTAACGTAGCGTGAGAAATATACTCATTGGTATAAGCCTCCTTCGTGTTGCCTTCTGCGCACAATTCATCTGAATACAAGGCATCCAACAACTGATACAATTGAAGATTTTAAGTAGATTAGTGCTGCGGTTCTTTGTCTCTTTGTAGTTAACTGAAAATAGGAATAATTTTCCTTACATTTAACTGGAAATCGTTCTCTGCAGTATATGCCAGAAACTGCGTATGTTCTTAGAAACAGAACCCATAATCTATATAGAATGATAGAAGTTGAACTATCTTCCCTCATAACGTTGATCCTGACCTATTTGCTCAAGAACACGCCATCGTACTATTTCAGATAAATGATTTAGATCATGAAGCATGCGTGACCGTTCTACCTTCGACATTATCCTGAACTTAGACAATGCAGCACCATACTTTCGATTCATCTTGTAAGAGACTTTATGTTCTTAATATATCGTGAAAAATAATGAAAAAGATGGCTGAACTTCAAAAGTCCAGTCAAAAATCTGAGAGATGATTTTCTCCATTTCAAAATTCGATATACAGGGTGTCTATAATTAAACGACTCTACTTTAAAGTTCTCTACAAACGAAACTATTGTTCAGAAAGTTATGAAAATTTACATAGAACGTAATAAAGGGACGAGAATTTGTTTGAGAGAATAAAAAAATACTCCAAAATTTCGCCACCAGAGTCAGTTTTTTAAATGAATTACACATTTAACATATTTTTGACAAATTTAATTACAACAAAACATGTTCAACATGACGTCTCATTTTCCGTTATCATCTGGAATCGTAAGATAAAATGTTCCACAGTTGTTCCAGTATTCTGAGAAGTAGTAAAAACATGTTGTGAGATGCTGCTTTTTAAATCAGGTAAAGTTTTTGGATTGTCAAGACTTACCAAATGTTTTAAATGTTCCCAAAGTAAAAAGTCACATGGGTTTATGTCTGGAAATCGGGGATGCCACAGATCATGAAAGTGACGGCTGGTGACACGTTCTTGTGTAAAATGATTATGGAGATCGTCCTTTACACAATGGCTAATGCGTGGAGGAGCTCCATCTTGCATGAAAATTGTGCTCGAAAGGATTTGACGTGCTTGCTGTTTTCAACTGTGGAACATTTTATCTTACGATTCCAGATGGTAACGGAAAATGATGAATGTCATGTTGAACATGTTTTTTTGTAATTAAATTTGTCAAAAATATGCAAAATGTGTTATTACTGTGAAAAACTGCCCTTAGTGGCGACATTTTGAACTTTTTTTTTATTCTCTCAAACAAATTCCTATCCTTTCATCGTGTCTTATACAAAGCTTCATAACTTTCTGAACAATAGTTTCGCCTGTAGACAACTTTAAAGTAGGGCCGTTTAATTATGGACACCCTGTATATCGACAATATTAGTTATAAGACTTAATATTAAATTTTATTTATCTAGTCCTTATGAGTATGAATTATTGTGCTGAGATAGAAGCGAATATAAAGAGAGAGAGATGACAGCTCTTTTAATATATTTGGTTCAAAACCCGATAGAGGTATGCAATTTTTATGATAAAATTATGTACCAAATTTTGTTTAGCAGTCTTTTGAAGTTTTGTAGTTGCCACGTTCCCATGCATATGGACAGATAAGGCGACAGAATTCCTCTACACTGGTTTTCGTCCAAAATTTGAAAGAAATTGAAATTCGTTGTGAAGATCAAATCTAAATTTTATTCATCTGGCCAAATGTATGTTTCAGTCATGACTACAGAGAGATGCCTATAATTAAAAGAAATTATCGGATTCAAGTAGGTGTAAAAAGAGGAGAATTATTAAAAGCAAGAGATTGGATTTTTCGACGATAGCAATGTTTTCTTTTAATATACTTCATATAAGAGAAATAAAAATGGTTATCTCAAAAGTTCACCACTAATTTCTCTTTATAGAAATGCAGACATTTTTTAAGCTTTATTTTCGATTATGTGCTCAGAGCTGTTAAACGGAGTTTTTTTTCAGTCACTCAAGTTCAAATACATTTTTTAAAACTTGTAGTGGATAGCAATACAGTTTTCAGGCATTAATTCATTGATTAACTTTAATTAATTTTTAATACTTTAAATGGAGTTTTTGTAGTTTGTAATGAAAATTGAAATCAACAGGCAGTAGCTCAATCGGGAAAGTTCAAGGATTTCAGGATTTTTTTCGTCATGGTGAAAAATGCGAGTTCAATTCTTGCGAAAATCGTTATTTTTTGGATAAATTATTTATATTAATTGTAATTATTGAATAAAAAGGAATTTAAAAATGTCCTTTGTTGTCCTAAGTAGGAATTGACTTAAATTTTTTATATTGCTTTTTTACGTTTGAAAATATAATTTCTACAGCCTATTTTTAGGCTTTTGTGAATTTTTTTAATTTTTTTTTGGAAATAGGCGCATTGATCTCAATGATTCTTGCAAAACACTTTAAATTAAAATTGATCCAAGGAAATTTATCAGCCTCTTTTTCATATTGACATAGCATTCTAAGATACTTCCCATATTTCCATGAACCAGGGTGGGGGCAATAATGACCAAACAATAGAGTTTTGGAGTGGGTATAGGAGATTTTTGAGTTTCATACATGATTCCTTCAAATATCTGAAATATATATTGGCCTGGTGAATGCTAAATATTTTAGAGTTAAGATCCTAAAATGGGTGATATCCTAGTACTATCTATCTATAGGACATTAATACAAACCTAATACCCCTCAAAAATGACCCAAACATTATTCAAAGCAGGATATTTATTTAAAAAGTGAAATTAACTCTATTTTTTAAAACATTTTACGCCTTAATTCTTTTTTAAAAATATTTTACGCCTTAATTCTATTTTTTAAAACATTTTATGCCTTAAATCTATTTTTAATATGAATTTACTAGTGCTCTCTATAAAGATAAAAAAAAACAAGTAATATAAAATAATTTTTCTAAAATTAATTCCTACTTAGGTCAACAAAGAAAATGTTTGTTTTAGTTACTTTTTATTAAATAATTACAATTAATATAAATATTTTTTCAAAAATTATTTGAAAGGAATTGAACTCACTTTCTTCACATCCACTGAAAAAAATACTGAAAACCTTGAACTTACCGACTGCGTTACTGCCTGTGATTTCAGTTTTCATTATAAGCTGCTAAAACTCTTTTTAAAGTATTAGAAGTTAATTAAATTTGATTAATGAGTTAGTATTTGAGAAAACTGTTTTAACATCTAGTATCATCCACTACAAGTTTTAAAAAATGCATTTGAATTTGCGTGGATAAATAAAAAGCATTTTATTAAAGATTGAAAATTTGAAAAAGGTATATATAGGGAGAGTGTGCATTAATAGTAGGAATTGAAAAATTGGTTTCATGGAAAGGTAAAAGAGATTGTTTTTCTCTCAAATAAAATTTCAGTTTTAGAATAATTCTGTTTCAAAAATTTTTCCCCTTAACCTATTTCATTTATCATAGGCATTATCCTATCATATTTGGCACCTTCTATGTAAGGCATGCTTAAAAAATTTTTAAAAAAACATGAATAAAAGTAGTAAGAAAAAATGAACATTTTCCTTTGTCCCGCTTAATAAAAGCTTCACAACAAATATATAATTAAATTGTTCATTTGCAATAAAATTGAGAAAATTTCACAATTCAATTATTTACGATTGAATCGTAAACTGGCTGTCCCTCCATTTGTTCGATCTGTAATTTCTAACACTTTGAAGCTATTTTTAAAACTAATTAAAGAGAACAAGCAGTCTCATTCAATAATTTCAAGGTGATTAATGCGCATTTTGTGGATTAGCGTTCCTTTTATTTTTGTGCGAGAACATTCTTTCTTCTGTGCTCTATAATTAGACAATGCACTCAGTGAATGTAATTACTGTCTTCTGTTTATGATTATATCATGATTTGTTTTCCAGGATGGGGTATTTTTGGCATTTTTTAAAATTATGAAGTGAGAAATGTAGAAACTTATTCTGCACGCAATGGAGGTAGCCCCAAAAAATCAATACCATTATCCACAATTCGGAAGAGTTGAATCTATGCACCAGAAAGAAGTTCACACAATTTATTTCTCAATCTTTTAGTTTTTGGAATGTTTTCTATTTTAAGCACAAAAATTTACCACAAAAATCGAGTATGAAAGATAAATTGTAAATGTGAACTCGGATAGTATGGTTTTCTTATTAAATAAATCTGAGTCAATCCAGAACTGATTGGATTGTTTATGAAAGTATGGTGATAGTTATTGTTCATTCCAGTATTCTGAGACATCTATTTGTCGACGATTCTATCTGGAAAAGGGAGTGGGGAGAGAGAGACCAGGAAGGATGAGAGCATTTTGAAATTCGTCATTCTTTTATCATCATTTCTGCCTCATTTCATACTTTTCGTTAAGGGTTTTTTTTTACCTGGATGATATGGTTTGCTTATCAAATAAAGCTGAATCGATCTAAAACTGATTGGATTGTTTATGAAAGTATGGTGATAGTTACTGCTCATTTCAATATTATGAAACTATTATTTATCACCGATTCTATCTCAAAAGAGTGAGATGTGGAAGGATGAGGGCATTTGTGGAATTCTTCGTTATTCTTTTACCTTCATTTCTGCCTCATTCGATACTTTTCGTTAAGTTATTTTTACTTGGATGATATGGTTTGTATATCAAATAAGGCTGAATCGATCCAAACTGATTGGATTGCTTATGAAAGTATGGTAATAGTTACTGTTCATTTCAGCATTCTGAAAGAACTATATGTTGACGATTCTCTTTCACAAAGGGGTGAGGCGCGGAAGGATGAACGTATTTGAGGAATTCTTCGTCAATCCTTTAACTTCACTTCTACCTCATTTGGTACTTTTCTTTCAAATTTTTTCCACATACATGTGACACGGGGGGGGACTCTTCGTGCCTTTACCTACCATAATATTTTAATTCAAAAGTTTGGAATGAATATTTATTTTCTAGTCCAAGTAGCAAAAAAAAAGCTTTCAGGCGGGGCTCAAAGAATAATTTATATAATATCGTTAAAGGTGGCAGAGAATATCTGCCGTCATTAAATCCAAAATGTAACAAAAATAATTTTAAAAAAGTTCTTTAAGATAAAAATTTATTATTAGTTTCTAAAAAAAGAGAATTATGAAATTTTAAGAACATAAATCTTCCATTTATTTTTCAGAATTTCGTGTTCGGGCTTCTTACAGTAAATAAAAATTGCTCTAAAATACTTTATTGTGAATTAGAATCTTTTATTCGAAATATTATGAATTATCCGTTGTTTTTTTCTCTTTATAAGTCCGCAAATATTCCGAGTTCACTTTATTGTTAAATGTAAGCGTTTCAATTTTCCTCCTAATTTTATTTTGATTAAATAAACGCACCCTGACGTATGTACAAAAGCGAGCAGGTTTTTCGATTCTGAGAATGAACTGTAGAAATATTGATGTCTCACTAGAAAATAAGGAAGGCAAGAAAATCCTTTAATCTTGCACGCTTTTCCAATTTGAATCAGTAAGATGACTAAATCTTAAGTTCTTTATCAGTATGATGAAAAAAGGCAGGACGCTTTGCGATTAGAAGTGTTTGTTTAGTAGATTTCACCTTGCAAATTTTTTGGAGATTCCACTGGCTCTTTAATTTCGAATCCGTTTGCGTTAGTCGGAAACCGATAGGGTTTGGTTTCTGATGAAAACTTCGCGAACTACACACATGAAGGCGGAATAAACAAGCAAAACACATTAATAATAACCACTCACATTTGTGAATGGCCCGTGAGACATTAGGTTGACAAGCGGGGATGGACTTTCGGAAAAACAATCTAATTTTCAATTAATAACAGTAATACAACGAATTGCTGTCCAGATTTTGAAAAAGACTCCTAAACCCTTATTCCCTCATCAGAAATCCGTCAGGCTTGCTAGAGAAAAACAGGTCCGATCTTCAAATACCAAATTTAAAGTTGGTCATACCTAAATACATGCCCAAAACATAAGGAATAAGGTCTCAAATTTAGGACCCTCAGTTTTCGAAGCCGAAGTCTGACAATTGCTGACAAGCATCTCCATCCAATCTTAGGTTCTTTTTAAGATTTTTTTTTATTTGAAAAAAGAGTAAAATAGCTTAGGAGTACTTGAGCGTAGTCTCAAATTAATTTCAAATTTTGACTGCAAAGGTAAAGGATTAAGGGTTTGAGACTTGATTTCATTAAAAATTAATTGTGTATGTGAACCTCGAGCTTGTTTAATTAATCACTAAACAATTTATGCATATTGTCTTCTTTGTGGTGTGGACTGGCAGTACAAAGCGGAGTACTATGTAATGTCGCACCAATTAATTGGTTAAAAATTTAAAAAATTCAGAAATTTGTTTCTATTTCTCCACATTTTAATAATTGGAAAATTATCTCGATTCTGCCAACAACTGTTCATCCGTTATTTAAAAACAATACAAATCAAACATCTACATGGTTTACCCATTAAAATCCATGGAAATTTGTAATTTATTTAAGGTATGGTGTTTAGCATTAGAATTAAAACGTGAAAAAAGTTAGTTTTTAATTTTTGAGATATTAAATTATTTGTACAATTTTTTAAAAATTGTTAATATATTTTTTCAAACGTTTCTATTGAAAAAAAAGTTATATAAATGAATACAATGCAATATAAAAGACTTACTAAAATTTATAACATCATTTAACTAAAAGTTTAAAACGACTAATGACTGAAAAAATTTAATTATTTAATTAACTATTAATTACCATTAAAAGCAAGAAAAAGTTATTAAACAAATTATTATTTATGCTCTAAAAGTATATATTTTTAATTTTAATTGTCTACATTTTAATATTTAAGTTCTAATTTATTACAGCTAATTTTAATATACTTGAAAATCAATTTTCTTTTTTCACATTCACAAACAGACAGCGGGATTCACAAAACAATTATTTCATTCATTGACAAACCTATAATTAAATTCTGAAATTAGAAAAATGGTGCATTGTCTCTAAAAATTAATTAGACTGAAAATTCCCAAATAGTATTTTTTTAAAAAATTGTCAATTCCTATTTAGGTCAAGAAAGAAAAATTTTGTTTTAGTTACTTTTTATTAAAATATCGGCAATTAATAAAAATTATTTATCAGAAAATTATTGATTTTCACACGAATCGAATTCGCATTCTTTACCATCGCGTAAAAAATATTGAAATCCTTGAATTTACCAATTGAGCTACTGCCTGTTGGTTTCAATTTTCATTACAATCTGCTAAAACTCTGCTTAAATTATAAAAAATTAATTGAATTGAATTAAAGTTTGAAAAAACAGAACTAAGATCAAGTGTTATCCACTACAAGTTTAAAAAAATATATTTCAACTTGAGTGGAGGAATAAAATGTATTTTATTGACGATTGAAATTTGAACAAAATATATAAATATTTGTAGGAAGAGGTTGAATTAATAGTAGGAATTAAAAAAAAGAGTAAAACTGGAAATATTTTGCATAGCATTGCCGTATAATAGTTAGGGAATGCAATCTTTGAAGCAACTAGCATTCTTACTGAATTTATCGATCCAACCAGCATTTTGGATACCCCTTTTCCCGGCCGATTGAAACCTACATTCGACCCGAAACAACGATTCTAGTAAAAACACACATCGAATTTCCTTGATTTACATCGTTGTGTTAGTGAGCTATTGCATTTACATGCGTTTGTAAGGACAGATTGACAGTTAATAGGATGACAGGTTTGATTAAACATCTGAAAAGAATCTAAGCTTTAGATACAACATCTGCATGAGCAGTTTTATCTATCTATATCTTTATATTTAGTAATTATAGAGTTCTGAACTCAATCTGAATCTGTCGAATTCTGAGTAATATTCGAGTTCTCCGAGTTATGAATGTGAAGATTCCACAAATTCTCGAGTTTGACTTTTTGAACGATTACAATACTTTTTTATACTTTGTATATGGATAAATAAAAATTTAAGAAAGATAAAAATTTGTGTCAATAAATAACACATAGTAAATAAAAACATGAATCTATCTACCTAGATCTTTACGTGTGGTAGTTATAGAGTCCTCTTGAACTCGAAGCTAAATAGACATACTTTCTTTGAATAGATTTCTTTTAAAATTTAATTGAAATCTACAAATTTAGTCTTATGTCCATATACCAAATGTTATCCATCTAGTACAAAGCAAGTTTCAGTTATCTTCCTCACAAAAAGACAGACATGAGAGCATATATGTATTTTTTCGGAGTCTGGAAGATCTCAAAAGCGAAGATTACTGAAAATATCGTGTTTGACTTTTTGAACGATTATAATACTTTTACTATACTTTGTGTACGGTTAAATGAAATAAAAAACAAGTAAAATAAAAAATTGTGAAAATAAATAACACATAATTAATAAAAACACATGAATCTATCTATCTATCTAGATCTTGACGCATAGTAATTATCGAGTTCTTTTGCACTCGAAGCCAAATAGACATACTTTTTTCAATAGATTTCTTTTAAAATTTGATAGAAATCTACAAATTTAATCTTAAGTCCATATACCAAATTTCCTTTCAAATTTCTATCACAAAGCCAGTTTCAGTTATCGCCTTCACAATCAGCCAGAAATGATGACATATATTCACTTTTCGGAGTCAGAGAGACCTGAAATGTGAAGGTTACTGAAAATCTCGAGTTTGACTTTTTGAACGATTACAATATTTTCTCTATACGTTATATACGGATAAATAAAAAGGCAAGAAAAATAAAAATCTGTGAAAAGGAATAACACACAATAAACACATAAATAAATAAATAACTGTGTTGAAGAAACGCCTTAAAAAATCTTTATTTTTATTCTTCCGCAAAAGTTTTATTCCCTACTTTACTTCTTACACATAAATTCTCAGATATGAATATTTGGGACTCAACTTTATCTCAGGTTTGTATCGCGATACTTTTCAGTATATATTTCCCAGGATCAGTTTTTATTTTGCTGCTGAAGAAAAATAACTAAATCACTCGACGGAATTTTTTTAACCTTTGTCAACAAACACACTATTATTTCCCACATTTTTTCGAAAATGTCTTATATATCAACGTTATAGAGATATAAATGCAAGTATTTTTCAAAGCTTATCTCAATCATGACTGAATCTTCCATTGGGTGAATGTCAGATACGCTTCACTTCGACTTCATGCCTATTTGTTATTTCGTGTTTCTTTAAAAGGAGGAGCATTTTATGGATAAAATCCTTTCACTGTTCTTAAAATAACAGGGCTGTAGTCCAGATCGACATGGAAGAGAAAAGTGTTAGTTAAAGGTTGAGTTTTTGGAATATGTAAGGCTTCGACTCAAAAACAGAATATTTAATTTATTTTGTTTCTGACCTCAGAAAACATTCAAAACTTACTTACAAATGAATGATGATATAATAATAAATCAGTGATGATATTATAATATTAAGCAATTAATGATGTTATGATATTAAAAATTGATAAGCAATTTTCATGAGAAGAACAGGACTGTGGTGGACTGGTGGTAAGGTCTCACCTACGGAACCTGGTGTTTTCATGTTCATGTCTGATTCCACCGTAGAACCACGGTGTAAACGGGTCTGGCGCAAGTTAAGTCCTTCAGGGGCCAAACGTCCTTCCATTGGTGTGGTTTGGAAGTTTGGAGAGGGTGCGCCGATTCAGGTGTCATCCTTGTCATCTCACCACGATTTTAAAATCAAAAGTTGCGTCCCAAAATAGCGCTTGTGTTGGTTTGAAACTAATGTAACTAAACTATCACGAAAAGCGTTTGAAGATCGCTTTCTTTTGATTTAACTCTTTCAAAATATGTATATATATGTATATTAGGTGCATGTATCAAGATTTTATATTAAAAATCACACACGAGAATAGTAAATGAAACTTGCATTAAAAATTATTCAAAATCGCGTCTAAATTAATTATAAATTAAGCGCAAAATTCAACAGATTAGATGTGATGAACCGGCTTTCTGCAGAAGTAGCGCATCTTTCTCGTATTCTGGGTGTCGCGGGTTCGAGTCCCGGTTCGGGCATGGTTGTTCTTCTGTGTGCTATTTGTGAGAAGTATGACTATGTCCCCTGTAAGAAAGGTCTGTGTAAGCGACTGTAATGAGTGTGTAGCTAAAGTCGTACTCTTGGCTCTAGCTGGCGCTACTTAAAATAAGAGACGATATCTTCGGCTGAAAATCGGCTGATGTATCAGCGGGGCTTGTCCCTGGCAAGTGCCATAAGTAACTACAACAAAGGTGATGATATGATATTTTGCATCGATATGCAACAATCAATTATCAAATACCATATAAAATTTTATAAACAGATTAGTTAACATACCAAGGTTTCCAAATGATTAAAATTCTTCCATATTAAAAGCTACTTTTGTAAAGAATATCATAATATATTGAATACTTTTTAACAAATGCGTAGTGAAATAAAAGGAAAGTTTTAAAAAACAGGTGGTTAAATATTTCAAAATTTTGGCAAGTAGTACAATAACTTATATTTTAAAATCATCTACTTTAAAGTTTTTATAGAACTGATGAAAATTGAACGTAAAATTATACAAAAAGGAAAATTGATATCGTTGAAGGATTCAAATTTCTAATTTAATCCAGCTCAAGGAAATTTTTTTCTTCGAAATTTGGGCAAAAAAAAAGTTAATTGATTTCTCAGAGGATGATACTGTTGCTGTTGTTGAGCATCATTTTTATTTGCTCAAAATAACTTTTCTTGCCTCAGTTTGATTGCTTGATTTATACATACTTTTAAGCATAGTTAAATCGCTACTTTGAAACCAACAAAAAAGAATTTTAAACAGATAAAAAGATGCGTATTAAAATAAAAATTTTAAAAAAATAGTAGTAGAGTAGAGAAAATAATAATTTTAAATCTTAAGAATATTTTTAAAGATTTAAAAATAAGTGAAAGAAATATCGTGAAGAAATGAAATTGATGTCATCAAATTGGGAAAATTTATGTTTATTAAATAAGGTAAAAATATTTCCTTTGGAATAACTTCACATGAAGTTACTATGGGAAAAAAGCTAAATTTTATTTAATTTCTGATTAATCTAATATTTAAATAATTTTTGAACTTAACAAAATTAACAATATTCTTGATATTGACTTAAATAATAAATGCTCAAAATTTAATTTTATACTTCTTAGTTGTATGGAAGTAGTAGAGTAAACATAAATATATGCATACACAGCCACAATGATTTTAAATTATTTTAAGATTTAGTTTTCGTAATCACGCGTTTTTAACCACTAAAATATTTTATGACTATATATGACGATATGTCTACCTGACGATATATCTCAAACAAAATTAAAAGTAGTAACTAATTGCCATTGCCAGTCTGCTAAAGTTTTTCTCATTTTACTTCATTATGAATGTCCCTTTATTAGTTTCATAAAATCTAATCATATATTGCAATTTGTTTTTCAAACAAGTAATGTAAAAAATTAATTAATTTTTACTTAGGTCAACCAAGAATTTTTTTTATTTACTTTTTATTAAATAATTGCAATTAATATAAATAATTTGTCAAAAAATTATTAATTTTCACCAGAATTGAACTCGCATTCATCACCTTTACGTGAAAAATACGGAAAACCCCGCATTTTACAAATTGAGCTACTGCCTGTTGATTTCAATTCCCATTACGAGCCGCTAAAACTCTATTTAAAGTATAAAAAATTAAATGAATTTAATTAATGAATTAATATTTGAAAAAACTGTATTAACGTCAAGTGTCATCCTCTACAAGTTTTTTTTTAAAGAAAGGTATTTGAACTTGAGTGGACGAATAGAAAGTATCTTATTAACGATTGAAAATTTGAACAGTGAAGACTATGTGATCGTCATTTAAGAATTATTGTCTTTAAAATGGATACACAGATAAGTACAAAATGAAGCAGCTGACTTGTTTAATTTGTATTTTAATATCTTCTTTTCACATATTTTTTGTCGTAAAAAAAGCAGCCCTTAGTTATAGGCGTTGGAAAATATCTGAGACACACGTGGAATGTTCATTCTAATTCTTTCCTAAAAGTTCATTTATAAGATCATGAAAAGTATAGACATAGGAATTATAATTCTTATTGGTATCTTCATAATTCGATCGGCTCTGATCGCATTAAATTGGAATTTTTGTATTATAAACTATTACGAACATAAAGTATTTTATTAAATATTGCCAATTTAACTACCGAAAGATCACACACACACACACACACACACACACACACACACACACACACACACACACACACATACACACACACACACACACACACACACACACACACACACACACACACACACACACACACACACACACACACACACACACACACACACACACACACACACACACACACACACACACACAGCTTTTACAGAAGCCCAATTTACATCATTTAAAGCATCCAACCTCAAAAATATATTTATATTTAATGGTTTAAAAATTAGCTAGAATGAACATGCTATAAATTAGCTTTTTTTTTTTTCATTTCAAGAACATCTTATAAAATGTAAGAAATAACAAGTTATATAAATGATGTGCAATTTGAAGCAAAAGAAAGAATAATTGTTCTTTTTATCCTTTAATAAAAAGATAAAGTCTTCACTTGACATTTTGGAATGCAATTTACATCTCTTATTTATTTATTTATTTTCCAAATTTCTCTTGGAAAATGTAAAAACATATCAATACTAGCTTAAAATGCTAAATCTAATTTCAACAGCTTATCTAAATTTCTGTGGAGTAAAATTGTGTACTTAAAAAATAAGAATAGATATATCGCCTCTTCAAAATCATTACGGCGCCACCGATTTTTTAAAAAAAAATCGTTGAGTTTCTCCTCCTTTCTCGTGCGCAAAGGACGAGAACTGTCTCCCCTCTTTCTCCATAGATGGCGTTATAAACCATGCAAGGTTAAATGCAAGGAAACATTATTTTTCTCCTGATGATGAACGGATGGATATTCGCGTTATTACAGTAAGACCCCGCTTAACGCGGGGGATACGTTCCATCAAAGTAGAGCGTAATGCGAAACAGCGCTAAACGAGGCTATCTTTACATGTAAATATTGGGGTTAGGGGAAGATGGCTAGGAAATTGGTTAGGTATTAAATTTAAAAAGTATGTTTTTTTAATAAAAATAAAAAACAAACATTTATTTCTTAAAGTCCAAATTAATACCACATTATTATTTCTTGCAAAAATAAAATATAAATAACAAAACGAATATTCTTAAAAAAAACAAATAAAATTCTAAGTCAGTCATATTTAGTTAGCCTTCCGCGTTTTCAGTGTTCTGCCTTTTTGTGACAAAAGCATCTAATGTTTTCCTTTTTCTTTTGCGTTGTTCTCTTAAAAGTTCTTCATAAACGGATAGAGCATCTCTAACACCACGCCTTTCTTTTGAGCTCCTGTCAAAATTCGGATCATTTTCAATGAATTGATCCATTATTTCAGTTATGGTAGACAAACTCCTTTTTACAAACGCCATCGAAAGTTCTTTTTGCTCTTCTTTTGAATCACTGCTGTCAACATTTTTGTTTTCTTCTTGTTCATTTAATTCCTTGAGCTCATTATTAGAAAGACTAGCCGCTGCTTCTTGAATTATTTCTTCGACATCTTCCACATTTACCCCTTCAAAACCGGTTTGCTTCGTTAATTTCACTATCTCTTCCACTATTTTATCCACATCGACAGAGTGTCCAACGCCATCGCTCTTACTTAAGTCCGGCCAAATATTCTTCCATACTCCTTTCAAAGATCTTTCTGTTACCTCATTCCAAGAAAGGCCTATGTTTTCTACAGCATCCACGATGTTGTAGTTTTTCCAAAATTCTCTTAAGGACTGGTTCTCTTCTCCGTCTGTTTTTTCAAACATTTGCTTAAAGGTTCGCCGCAAGTAATAAGCCTTAAAATTTGATATAACGCCTTGGTCCATTGGTTGAATTAAGGCAGTTGTGTTAGGCGGCAAGAAAACCACTTTGACTGGAATGCATGTTGTTAAGTCTGATAAATTTGTTGGGTGGCTTGGAGCATTATCAATTAACAGAAGTGCTTTTTGTTCAAGTTTTTTTTATTTCGCAATAACGTTTAACAGACGGGCAGAAATGTTCAGTGAACCAATCCTGGAAAATTTTCGTAGTTATCCATGATTTTTTATTAGACTCCCAAATTACAGGTAAAGTTGATTTAGATATGCCTTTCATCGCTCTTGGGTTTTTGGAATGGTAAATTAGTAATAGTTTTAATTTAAAATCTCCGCTTGCGTTACCACCTAGTAGAAGGGTTAAGCGATCTTTTGCAGCTTTAAATCCTGGTGCCCGTTTCTTTTCACGGGATAGAAATGTTCGTTTCGGCATTCTTTTCCAAAACAAGCCTGTTTCATCAACTTTAAAAACCAATTCTGGAGGATAGTTTCCTTCTTCAATTATTTTTTTTAATATCGCTGGAAATTCAGCCGCCGCTTTTGTATCACCACTTGCTGCTTCTCTTGTAATCTTTATGTTGTGAAGGTTCTTTCGATGTTTAAATCTATTAAACCATCCTCGACTAGCAACGAAACTTTCACTTTTGTCAATTGTCTCAGCCTGAATGTAATTAAAAATTCTTCTAGCTTTTTCCATTATGATAGATTGGCTTAATGGCATATTGCGGTCAATTTCGTCGTTAATCCATATATATAGTCGTTTTTCCATTTCCTCTATGATATTATTTCTAGAACGGGTAATTCTATTTGCAGAGCTTGACGTAGTTGCAGTTGCCGATGACAGTATTTTTTCTTTATTCTTCATGATGATCCTTATTGTTGAAGTTGGCAAATTCAATGAAGCACTAATTAGAGTTTGACGTTCACCAGAATCTAATCTTCTAGTGACTTCCATTTTAGTTTTGAGTGAAATGCTTTTTCTGGTTGCTTTCTTTTCTTTTTCATTATCGCCCATAGTAAAAAACTAAAGCTCAAAATATTTGACACTGTAATATAGTATTAAATATGTAAATTAATACCTACTTACAATAATGTCAACAAATGTTTCCAATAATAAAAATATGTCTGTACAATACCGCACCAAACAAGAAATACAAGTACACTCTTTCGGATATGTATTTGAAACCTATCGCTGCATAATATTTCGGGGAATCCCCGTATGCTGCGAGCGATTTCGTGGAATCCCCGGGTTGAAATTAAAGAGCGCTAAACCGAAACAGCGCTAAACGAAACAGCGTTAAGCGGGGTCTTACTGTATTTTCAACAGGTGATATATCGCTTACGCTGAAGTACAGTCAACTTTTGACTCGGATTAAAAACGCCCGTGGGAATAAATTGGTAATCTTTACACTAATAAAATTTATTCTCGTTATCGACATGACTTTTTGTTGTTGTTTTTTTTTTGGGGGGGGGGAGGAATAAAAAATTCTTCTTCTCAAACAAAGAAATCATAATAGTATGTTTTTTTTGTGCGATTTAGTGGAGAGTGAGCGATTTTTAGTGATTTTTTATTGAGAATCTGTGATTTTTTACTAAGAATCTGGGGAGAGAATTTTGGCATAGAAGAGCTTTAGCGAACTGGAAATGATTCAATAAAAATTTCTACTTAGAAAACTGAAAGAAAGTGCTAATACATATTATATAGAAATATAAAATACACGGCTTCTAAAAATGTCATTTTTGTAAGTTATTTAAGTAGAAGAAAAAGATATAGAAGATGAAATATTCTGTAGTAGAAGCATCTTTTAAAAACTTTTTCTTAACTTGATTTTTTCCATGCTTGTAGGTATGAAACCTGCAATCGATTTTATAATAATTTTCCTTTGAGATAGAATTGTGAAATTTCGTACACTTGAGTCTTTTGATGGTAATTCATTATTTTAACATTTTTAGAGATAAATTTTCAATTAATTAATAGATTTAATTAAATTTTGACTTTCAATTTGATATCAGGGACACTTCCTGGTAGTGAATTTGAAAGAGAAAAATAAATACGAAAATTCTGTAATATTTACAACAACGATAAATGATAGATTAAAATGCAGACCATGAATAAAACAAAAAATATTTTTTAATACATAAATAAAAACGTATTTTTTAAATCTTTTATTTAAATTTTTGATAATAAAAGGCAGATTTTAAGTCCTAAGCTCTAATGCAATGTATTTTTACTGATTACAAGTACAGGTGTGTTGCTGCATCTTTTAATTTGAATGCACTTAAATATGATTTAAAAAAATGTATTTTTCCAAACTGTACAAGTTTTATTCTCTCTCTCTCTCTCTCTTATTATATATATATATATATATAATGACGGAAATATTCCCACAACCATTTTCCTCAATTTTTTTAAAAAATCTATTAGCAAATGTCATTGAAGAAACAATTCAGATAATAAAATTGGTTTTAATTTAACTGTAATAAAAATCATTTAGTATTATTTTTATTGATTTTTTTATTTATATAATTAAGGTAAGAAAAATTCGAAGTTAGACAATGAGATTCTCAGAAAATGAACTATACAGTTATCTGGGTTTCAATTCAGGGGAATTCTGGTTATGTACAAAGGAGCATATCTACAGAATATCAAGATATGCGAATTTAGTTTAGCTTAACTATATTAACTACCTCTCTCAAAGCAGCACTAGGGGTCTACTAGGAAGGACTTCGAAGAGGTGAACCCTCGATAACTGACTTAATACCTCACTCTCTAACCTTTCGTAAACTGCTAAAAATTGTTAAGCCCAGGACGATTGGTTTTAAGTATTTCAAATCCTTCATTCAAATCGTTCAAGACAGAATATTAACTTAGTTATGTTTCGAGCTTAGAGCCGTGCCTAAGTGTAAGATATTGCCCATAAGCCAATGCGGCCCATACAGTGACACAACCACTGTGAACGAAAGAGTTCTAATGTTCCTATTTTCAGTTTTTATGTGAAACAATGTTTTCATTTAATGAATTAACAATAAACGAATTCACAGAAAAAGAAATTATGATGCCTAATGACTTAGATATTGCAAACAAAATTAAAAAAGTTATCAATTAACTTTATAAATGGAGAAAGTTTTACGACCCTGTTCCATCATGCCTATGTACACACAATTCCTTCCAATAAAATAGGGCGTAAGTTTTTGCTTCCCAAATCTGCCATATACCAACAGTAATTCCTTCCAATAAAATAGGGCATTTTAGATTTAACGTATTAAATGCCGGGAAGGAAAATAATCACACAGGAAAGTTCAGTTAGAAACATCAGCCAAATGCCCCAGAACGAGCCACAACCAATATTTTGAAAATATAAAGTTTTGCGCCCCTGTACTCCCATGACTATATACCCACAACAATTCCTTTCAATAAAATAGGACATGAAGTTTTGAGCCCTTGTTCTGCCCTGCTTTTGTAGCCACAACAATTCCTTCCAATAAAATAGGATATTTCAGATTTAACTTACTAATTGCTAGAAAGAAAAAAAATCACCATGGTAAATTTAGTTAGAGACACCAAACAGATGAGCTAGAGGTGATTGTTTGCTTCAGCTGTTGCAGAATTTCAGTAAAAGTCATTGAAAGTTTAGACTCTGTAATTTCATGTAAGCGTATGCTAAAATTCAGGAGAAAAGGTTGAAATTAAGGACTAACTATTAAGGAAGGTGAATGTAAAAACAAGCCAAAATCACACAAGAAATTGTGGTTAGAATCAACTATAATATAATCTGGAAGGCGCTATTTGTTTGCGCTCTAACTGAATTCTAACTAAAGCCATTTAAATTTCAAATTGTGTAGGTGCATGCAATTATCTGCGAATGCCGAAATGGCTAATATTCCACCCTCGCCATAAAGTTTCCTACTACTACACAAATATAATCAAAATTCCAGATATTTTTAAAAAGATTTACCATTCCCTGCTCTGCTCTGGAAAACGGGGACAACTTTCAATGATAATTTAAAAATGTTGTTATCAAAATAATTACGGCACTTACTGTTCAAGAATTCGCCAAGTTTTTTCCGGTTATCGTCTTGTCATTTCTGCATTCTTGTGTATTTTCTGGTTTTATATATTCTTTTGTGACTCAGGCTTGTTTTCGTATTTCCTATTTCCTCTAATAGGCATGATTGGTTTAGTATCACCAGTATATATATATTACTTTGATTTTTTACCCCATAAAAAATTATTATTCTTCGATTTCGGATCTTACATTTATTTCATATACAGGATGTCCGTGAAAGAACCCCGGGTTTCGATGCAGCGTTTTTAAATTCAATCATAAAATTAGCTTAATGTTATGTGCATGTATATAAGGTTAATTTATCAAGATTTTTGTCATTTAGTATATTTCAATATGTGCTATATTTGTGGCACGACACACATACAAACATCTTCACCCTCTTCTACAGTCTTGACCAGCAAGTCTGGATTAATTTTTTCTCCACAAGTGATTATCTTTTTTTCTGAAATCCTGAATTTTTTCAGCATAAACAAGATTCTAGACATTTCCAGAATAAGAATTGTAATGGAGTCAGATACGTAGTTCTCCAAGAAATAGGCCATGCCCTTCCAATCTACTTGTTGGCAAATCGAGTATCCAATGCTTTCCGTATACGTAAACTAAAGTGAGATATTACTGCATCTTGCTGAAAGCAGACCGGAATCATGGAGCCTTTTGCCGTATCTTGTTTTGTTTTGCTTGTTTTAGTTATATTAACGTCCTGTTGTAAAGCAACACTAGAGCTATCTTGAGGCCTCGTAACTTTGAGACGCGGCCAGATGACAAGGACGACACCTAAGCTATCATCTCCTCTCCATACCACAACACATCAGTTGAAGGACGTCTGCCCCTGACGGATTTAAAGTACAACAGACCTCCTTACACGACGATTCATTGGTGGAATTGGGAATCGAACCTCTAACCCTACGGCTCACGAGCTGAGACCTCACCATCAGGCCACCATAGTCTCTTTTACTGTAGCGTCACCATTGCAATGCACTGTGGTATGAGTGTCTGCTGCGTCACTGCAATGTCAATAAAGCGCAACACTACATAATGTTGCAATAAAAAAACACCCTCAAACTAGTGTGAATAAAATTTGATGTGTTATTGATTTCTTTAAAATTAATTGATATGATTAAACTCATATCGTCAACTCGATATAATTTTCTAAAACCCCAGGTTTTCTTTTATAGTGTTATGAATTTTGCGTAAATTAGATTTAAATATTTCTGAATTGTGTAAATATTTGTAAATAGTTTAATTCTATAAAATTAATTTTAATGGAATCCTGCGTCAGCGTGAAAAGATCGTTCTAAGAGAATTTACTACAGAAGATCGCCATATATGACCAATTTGGCGATATAGGTTCATTGGCGACATAATGAGGTGGCTAACGGTTTTTACTACACGCTAAAATGTTTAGTAGAAGCTAAGAAATAAAGATTTATTATTAGAGAATAATGAAGAAATTTCTAGATTCGTCTGGAACGAACGAACCTTTTCAAGGTTTGCCCAGCTCACTTCCGTCGGACCCTATTTAAGACGCGCCTTAAACGTGGGAAGTCAGTTGAGTTCAGAGGACAATCTAGGTGGTTAGCTGAGTTTGAGAGAGCGCCTATTCTGTCGTTGGTGGGTGATTTATAGCTTTGCTGTTATTTGAAATTAGTGGATTAAGTAGAGTTAATTCGCTTAGTGGATTAAGTAGAGTTAATTTTGTAGCTTGAGCTACAAATACTTAAAACGCGTTTTCGTGGACAATAAAGTCTGCATCTTCTTATCAATCATGTGTGAGAATTACTATTATTCGTAACAATAGACATTCTGTATTGCAGGTAATGTGTAATCAACCAATCGATATTCATTAGACATACAAATTCTTTTTAAGTATCCAGTATTCGAATAATAGTCCCATTGCAATAGATTTATAGGAATAATTCTTTGCAGTCTCTTACGGGAAAGCAATTTATTTACTCTGATTTACTTCCCTCTACACGCTTTTCGAATAATCCTTAAAATGATTTATCGCTCACAGCTCATTTTCTTTATTCTTTGATGAAAGCCAAACTGTTTTGGAAAAACGACGCGAGCGTCTGCCATCCCATTAAGCTGTCACGCTATCCTATTAGTAGGCGTATACAAATACATTACCACATCTTACCCGAAGGCGATTTTGATCACTTAGCGTTATCTAGGACGTATGCCATTACCTGTCCTAGCTAGGTCCTTTACAATGAATAGATATTGACATTTTGAGGTGAGAGGACTGGTGTAATATCCTAAATGTCACGAAGATTCGAGCGATATTCTGGATTTCTTCTTTTATCGAACTGGCTTAGATCTTTAAAGAAAGGAATTGGGGGAAGGGGAGGAAAATGAAAGGTTTCGACGTCGTTTATAGAAATGAATATCGGTTTTCGTTTTCTTTTGTACGATTTGTAGTAATTATTCTATTTAACTGGTGAATTAGATAAGTTAAATAAGATAAAATGAAAAGATGCCATCAGATGTATAAAACTAAAGTAATAAATACGAATTTGATCTTGATTTTTAAATAATTTTTCAATTATAAAGCAACTAAAGTATCTATTTTGGCTCGAAAGGGAATATTAAACAATTATTTTAATATTTGTATGATAATTTTTGTTGTTTTTTATGGCACTTGCCATGGACAAACTCTCTGAGGCAATTAACGATTTAAGAATAATCAGCGTCTCTTGTTTTTGTAGTAGCGCCAACTGGGGCCAAGAGTATGATTTTGCTACTCAATCATCACATTCGCCTGCACAGCTCCTTTTTACAGGGAGACAAATTCACACACTTTACAGATTCGGACACAGAATATCAACCATGCCCGAACCGAGACTCGAACTCAGGACGCCCAGATCACGAGGAAGACGCGCTACATCTGTGCCAGGACGCCGGCATGATGTTTTTTTATTAATATAATGTTAAAATGATGAATAAAAACATAATAATTTTATATATGCAGTTATTGAAGAAAAAGTATATTTTTATGCAAATTTTAATATTTATTTGCCAAAAATTGGATTTTCTAGAGAAAAAAAAATGTTTCAGCTTTTCGTTTTTCATTGTAAAATTACATGTGTAACATATCTTAAAGTGTAATGAAGGATTATCTAATAATTATATTCAAAAATAAAATTTGTATGTACAATACACGAAATTATCTATGAAATTTCGTATTTTTTTCAACAATATTTACATTAAACAGTCCTAAATCCGTTTCTAGATCATTCATTGTCAAATCCATCTCATTATATTTTTCATGGCATAAGGAACCCTAATTTTAATTTTTATTAAGATTTCTTGATTGCCTTAGGAGATAAGACGATACTCGTACAGTAGAATTATGAGAAAAAAATCGTTCTTCGTAAAATGCATTTAAAGTTTTTAAATGCTTTTATCGGTGTTCTGGCATAGGGGGAGCGCGTCTTCCCCATGATCTAGGCGTCCTGGGTTCGAATTCCGCTTCGGGCATAATTTTTCTTCTGTTTTATATCTGTAAGGTGTATGAACGTGCCCTCCCCTGTAAAAGGAGGCTGTGCAAGCAAATGTGATGAGTGATTAGCAAAAGTCGTACTCTTGGTCCTAGTTTGTGCTACTACAAAACAAGAGACGATAATTGAACTTATATTGCTGACTACCTCATTGAGTTTGTCCATAGCAAGTGCCATAAGAAACAACAACAGCAAATGCTTTAAAATAAGCATCACTTACATGCCAGTAGCTCATTATAAATTAACTTTTAAAAAAGCTGTGAAGGCCGCGTTGTCTTGATGATAAGGCTTCGGCTTTAGAACTGTAATTATTCGGGTTCGAGACCTGATTCCATTGCAGAATCGTCTGTAGAGGAGTCTATAACACGTTAAATCAATCAGGGTCAAAATTCCTTCAGCTGTGGTGCCAGATCATGTGTCGTCCTCGTCATCTGATCATTGTTCAAAATTAATAATCCATCCCAAAATAGCCTTAGTATAGTTTTAGTACAGGCCGATAATATAGCTTAACAAAACAAAAATATAAATATCATGTATACAAAATAAAGATATCACTGCAAACAGAAAACGTAGCAATTCTTAAAATTTCGATGTAATAAATAAAATTGCGAATTTTCATCCACATTATCTACCAGATACCTTAAGAGCAGAAAATGAGGTTTACTAAAAAGCTGCTATCTTTAGATATATTTTCCATGAATTCTTTAATAAATCGGAATGTGATGCCAGGAAAGAAACTCAAATATCACGAAGAAATAATTCCAAATAATTTCAAAATTGGATAAAGCAAAAGACCGTTTGAAATAAATGGATTTTTACATTTCGGGTTCAAATTATAGAACATGGCGAGACTGGATTTTACGAAAGACAAAGAACAATTTTCCCATCTATTTAATGGGTTAATATTCTAATATTTCAGAGAAAATATAATAACTGAGAAAGATAAGATTAAATTAATTACTATGCTTTACTTCTTATTAGAAATTTTAACGTTCAATTTTAACTTGATATATTTATACGGGATATATTTATTCGGTTTTGTCGCTTAATTAAATAAATTAATGCTCAATTTTGTGTGACATCTTTTAAATTGAATATAATTATACATTTTTAAACACCTTTTAACTTAACCTAGATTTAAATTAACCACGTTCTTTTAAATTATTTAATAGCCATCATGCAAGTGACGTCATTTTGCTACAATAGATATTGATTTTTCATACCTCATGTTTTTAATTTGGGTAGTAAATATTGCCAAATAATTATCTATTGCTATTGACTTTTCATTTGTCTTAGTTTTGATCAAGTACTGTCAAATATTTATCTTTGGAAATTGAATTTTTATTTTCCCTTATTTTTATATTGGTTACAAGTCATTTTAGTGGTCGATTAATCGACTTTACATTTTCGATTTCATCTCTTCATATCTGCTTTCGATTGTTTTGTAATTATTACGAAAAAACATGACAGATGATAGCTTGTCTACACTCTTGAAATAATTTAATATTAAAATTTTCAATTAACTATCATTTTATCTACACACAGGGTGTTTCAAAAGGACATTTACAAACTGCAAGAAAAGGGCAGGCATAAAAAACAAGTCATTTTACCAATAGGTCAACGGGTATGAAATGTAGAGGAGGGACATTATAGGGGTATCATTATTAGTGAATTAAATTAATAGAAAGTATATACACAAGATAATCTATACAATACAGATTTAAGTATTATAGATTTACTGTAGTATCGTATGTAATAGAACCGCTTGATTAAATTATCAGTTTTGCTTTGTGTTATCCTTTGTATATTTGTAAAATCTTGTGAAAAATCTATCAAAATCGAGGGGAAGTGTGTTTTTGTTAGTCATCCTTGTTTTTATATGAGATAAAGGTAGGATTATTTACGATATTAATTTTCAATTGTAGCCTACCAGTTGGTTGGTGGGTTAAGGCACGGTTTGTTTCAAAAACATGGGTCAGAGGAAGAAGGTTTTGTTCTTATCTTCGGAATGTGTGCTTAAATAAAATAAATCAAAAATGTGTAGACCGATGTGCACTTTATCTCTCTCAATAAATTACTTTCTGTTTTTATTCTGATTTTAGGAAGTATTTCTGCTTTTTTATTTAGTGGAACAGAAATGTGTGTTTTCTTCTCCTAAAAGGCTTCCAGAAGGAGGAAGTTACTCCCTATGGCTTTTATTCAACTGGATTGATTTCATGATAATAAAATTTTGCTATCGATTTTTTTAGTTACTGATGTACTAAAATGTTGAATTCTTGTTCTCCAAAAAATATTTCAATCTTGTCATTACTTTATAAATACTAATTAATCAATTCATTTCATTTCATTTTATTCCACACTCGTGATATTATTCAATAGTGTAATTTGGAAAATATCACCTTAAAGATTCTATAATACTTTTAATAATACATTATAAATTTTAAAATTTTTTTAAAAAAAGATATTAATTTACTTTTAAAAGTTATTTTTAGTACTCTATTAAAAGACTGTTTCCAAAAGTGTTTGTTAAATTTACTACGCATTGTATTTCCGAACAATGCATAAGAGGTGGTAAAGTTTGGAATAAGGCATGTGTAAAAAATTCGTAAATTCAAAGCTCCATTCACAGATGAATCTATAATAATATAGGAACATTGTAACGTTAGGAAAGATAACGTTACAATGTTCTCACTTTAAAATAAGAAGTTTCGAGAGCGGATCTCTGAAGGAGTTGCTGAGCTTGCCTTCTGATTACTGTTCAAAAACCCTCCCCTCTGCAGTTTCAAGGGAGACATGTGGTGTCAAAAATCCTGTATTGTGTAGTTCAATTATTAATTTAAAACTAGACATCAATTTAATGAAACAAAAAAAATGAAGTATTTGAAATAAAATTTTTCAAAGCCACATTTCTGATCTACAAAATATTTCATATCTGCTACATTAATGGAATGTATAAACTTTTTTTTTTACAAAAAAGTCTATTATTTACAAATTGTATTCATAGGTTTCAACAACAAGCTTGTGTTAGAAACCTAAATAAAGGCTCCCCAATTAAGAGTAATTTTAATCAGTTCCGGTTTTCCTCTAGCTTCCACCAAAGTCTGTAGAAAAGTAAATGCCTTCAAGAATTCATATTTATTTAGAAAAACGAAGAATAATCAATATGTGAGTGTAAAAAGTATTAATAAAAATTAATATTACATGTAATGTAAAAAAAATTTAATCAATTCCTACCTAGGTCATTATGAAATTTTTTATTTTAATTACTTTTTATTAAATAATTACAATTGTTGTTGTTGTTGTCGTTTTTCGCTCTACAACGGAAGACGTGGTGTAGTAGGCTCTGAGGGTACGGACCTCTGAGCAGCCGTGGGCAGAAGTTTGACTTCTATCTCAAATGCGTCCCAAAACCTTTTTAATTGGCGGACTTCATTCATGAGTTTCATTCAATCATGCACAGATTGTAATTTAGATTTGAAACAGAGAGAGCGATCACCTCTGAACCAGTACCCCTATTGGTATTACTCTTGATAAGGAGAACTTTGTGGTCACTGCATATTTAGCTTGCACCACAGACACACACACACGGAGAGTCTTCGAACTAGCAGCTTAAGGGATGCAAATCCAATACCCTATTAACCAAGCTATCCCGGCCTAACATTTACAATTACTATAAATAATTTATCAAAAAATTATACTAGCATTGAATTTTCAACGTCAATTGAGGATTCAAAGCTAACTGTGGCAACGCAAAATGCGTGAATTTTCTACACCAGTTGAGGTAAGGATAAATTTCTAATTTTCTTTATTCTGTATTATTTTAATTCGAAAATACTTCAAAATGAACTTAAAAGAATAGATTAATTAACAATGTTTAATTTTAAATGCATCAAACATTATGAAAATGAGCAGAATAGTTTAAAATAATCGGTCAAAAACATGTTAAACCTAACCTCATTATTGTGGGGAAGAAAACTGAATTCAATACTTATTTGGCGGCGAGGAAATGAGGATTTTCAGGGGAACGTTAATTTTTAATTAATTAATGAAAAATAATTAATATTAAAAAAACCTGCATTAACATCAAATGTCAACCATTACAAGTGAAAAAAATGTACTTGGACTTGATTGGATGAATAAAAAGTATTTTATT
>JAOUZG010050344.1:1054282-1093568 GCA_026289955.1 Argiope argentata | reverse complement strand
ATATATATATATATATATTTATATATATAAAAAGAGAGTGTTATCTAATAGTAGGAATTGAAAATAAGATCGCATGAAATATAAGATCGCAAATTTTAAGTTATTATGCGAGAATTTTATTATTTTTAAGTCATCATTTGTCTTAATTATTTTAAGTCATTAACCAATTTAAACCATTTGAAACAATCGCGAGTCTTCTCTCTCGTTCTCTATTCCTCTCTCTATATATATAATGGTATTTTTTTAAACTTTCATTTTCAATTTTTCTAGATGGCAAACAAAGTTTTGGAGCTCTACCGTTTTTTAGATGAAATAACAACTATGATGTCATAGTTCTACGTCAACCTTTTAAAAACGCATCTGCTGTCAAAGATGCATACATAATAATAAAGCAATGCTGGTAAAATCAGATCATCTTTTTAAAAACGTATCTGCTTTCAAAGAAGTATGCATAATAATAATAATGCAATACTGGTAAAAGCAGGTAAAAAATATATTCTATTAAAAGATGTTGATGAATATTGTCAATTATGCTTTGTTCATTGCCAACGCTATTTCGAGCATCAATTATTCGTTGCCTTCAATTAAACAAAAAAAAACTTAACGAAAACAACATAAAGTTCTCACATGATAATAAAAATAAAAAAAATACTCATAAGTAATAATAAAGTGCAATGTGTAAATAAGTATGATAGGTAATAATAAAATCAGAATGCTTAGATAAGCCTCATAAGTAATAATTAAGTATGAAATATTAATAATTATCCGAATTAATTTTAATGAAGGCAATAATTTAAATGGACATTTAATCAATTTATTATAAATTTACTTACATATCAGCCTTAATTGACAAAAAAATTGCATATTACTACTGAAAAACGCATATTTACTATTCCATTTGTATTATTAAGAGAAAATTTAATAAAAATAATTATTTAGCTCAGAAAAAAACATCAAAATTTAAATGCATTGTTATATAGTAGTTTACGAATATATATTATGCTAATTATGAAAATATATAATTTAAAAATAAATTAAATGTATTGGTAAACTTAACTTTATAAACATTGGCTTTAGAGACTGCAATATAGCATTAAACATAGTTGAAAAATAAAGTTATAATTATTAAAATTATTAATAAAGTTAAATGTAATAATTGTTTATAAAGTTAGCTGTAATAATTGTTTATAAAGTTAGCTGTAATAATTGTTAATAAAGTTAGAATTGTTAATAAAGTTAACTGAAATAATTGCTAATAAAAAAAATTATTAATAAAACTGTAATAGTTGTTAATAAAATTAAAATTGTTAATATTGTTAAAATTTATAATAAAGTTAGAATTGTTAATAAATTTAACAAATTAATATTAAATGAGTTAAATGGAAAGCAATTTTCTTAATCTAATTGTTTTATTAGAATAGATTATTTATTACCTATTCTAGATAATAAATGAAACTTCGATCTGTAAAAGAAGAAAATCGCCAGCTCACTGAATACAGTACAAGCATTCCCAATACAGTACAAGCATTGTCTACTTGAGATGGATTATGACGGATTGAGCTTATGATAACGGTCGTGTGACTAACACACGGGTATTTGATAGATATCGATTGTGTAGTCTGTGTTTTAGCTGGAAACTTGTAATCGATATTTTTCCAATTGGCCGGACATTCTTTTATTACTATATTATATCTAAAAGCAACCTAATAAAAACGAAAATAATTATCATAAATTACAGCTGAAAGATCCAATTATTTAAATTACGGAAAATGGATTAAATATTTATTCTCCATTTATAAGCTGCAAATGATTTTGTAATGCACGATCTAAAATGACTGTAATTTATTTATTACATGAATCGCTTTGTTGACATATTTCTGCTAATAAAATAACAACACGTTGTTTTCAAAAATATATTTATTTACTGAAGTCTTCATATTTCAGTAATCATGAGAATGAACAAGTAATTGTTTTCAAGTTTCTGATATCTTAAAATTGCTTTTAAAATTTTAGAAAATCATTTGAAAAAGAGTTTAAATTAAGAGATAGGGCTATTTGTTCCCATTAGTTTCCCAATAAATTTAGATAAATATTTTATTGAATTTTTGGTTGCGGGTCGTTTGTCGAATATTTGAACTTTCAAAGAATTTCAAAATAATAAAAGAAGAATCCACCAGAAAATATTTACCACAGAAATCGAAGGCAAAGATCAAATTTCTTTTCAATATCTCTTATAATAAACAGAATAATGTTTTCAGTAGAAAGTGCTTTATTCAAAACAATTTCTTGAGATTCACTTAAAATTTTGGGAAGAAATTGAGTAGGATATTCTGTTTTCTATTTAAAATGAAAGGCTCCAAGGCATTAATTTATGCTATATTATTTGGAAATGAATATTTTTCAATTAAATTTTGAAATGTAATACTCCTTCAACTTTTTAATGAAAAACCTCTTATAATTGCAGTGTTTTGTATTTAAAAAAATTAATTGACGTTCGATTTACCAAAGTAAGACTGAAAACTTTTATTTTCAACCAAAATTTTCCTCTCAAATTTAATTTTGTTTTAAGAAGGAATATCATTTTTTTTTCCTAACGAAAAATTATTTAGTAAGTAAAATAATGGAAAACATGAGCAAAGAATAAAGAATATGGGAAGAAGGACTCTAATTTTGCTTTTTTTGTGTAAGAGCAGTTTAAAGTATAAAATAACACTAGCAATTTGAAAATCCATTTTGCAATGTAATTTGTTCGCAAGAGCAATATAAAATTTTAATATTCTTGGAATTTAATTTTTACTATAAAGACTATACTTAATTAAATCTAACTTTCAGGCGAGATTTGTTATTGTAAATTTCAGATTCCAAGAAAGAGAAAAAAAATTGGTTACATGATTTTATCAGAAATTTAATTATGAGCAATGAATTATATTTAAAAATAGAAAGTGTAATCAAATTAAAATAATTAATAATTTAATTAATTTTAATTAAAAGAAAAAAACTATCTTTTATGAAAAATCTGGAGATGGAAACAAAAATCATAAAAGGTGAGAAGCTGAATATGACTTGATTAAAAAAAATAAAGTCGCAATGAATATCGTGAAAATAGAATTTTCTTATAATTCAATAAAAATTAAAAAAATAATTTAATATAAAATTAAACATTTTAAATCAAATATCAAAAGTGAACTTATTATAGCAAAACTTTTATCAGCTCTTTACACTTTTGCGCTTTTGGCATTTAAGATTAGATTTTTGTTGAAATTATTTTTCATTTATTAGCACACTAATTAATAAAGCTTTTGGCTTTTTAAAGCTAGATATTTGATAAAATTATTTTGTATTTATTAGCACACTAATATAAGTGTGTGGCTTTAATTTCTTTTTTTTTTATAAATAATAGTCGTCTTTGGCAACTAGCTGGTTGGTCAGATGTAATACCCTCTAACATTTTTTTTGGAATAATAATGCACCATTGTCTCTTAAGATGTTTTATAGCAAACTATTTTTAACTTTCACATTTCAATAGTCACATAACTCATATTATTATAGACGAATAATGATATTTTATTAATTGTACTATATATCTCTATAATTTGCTATCAGCTATAATTATATTCAAATTTGAATTTGAAATGGAAAAGAGAAAACTTCAATAAACACGAATTTTTTTTGTTGAAACCCAGCATAATCTTTAAAAATGACTAAAGCATAGAATATTTCTCTTATAATTTATGCAATATTTCAAAGAATTATTCAATAAAAGAGTACATGTTTCATCATAAAATTAAGTTTCTAATTTTACTTTCGAAAGGATTTAAAGGCGGTGAGTAATATTTTGTTTAGTTATAGGCAATAAATGTCATTCTAAAAAGAATTATGTAGACTAAATCCTTCCAACCTATAAATCATATTCAGTAAAATTATTTTAACGATTTAACATTTCAATTTCTGAGATTAAGTTCTATCGCGTAATAAAGCTGCGAATATCATTATTTTAGGACAATGTTCGATTTCATTATTTTAAACAACCAGTCTCTGGAATATTCCAAGACCTAATTGGGGATTTTCTTCAAGGTGGTTGATGGAGAGGTTTAAAATTAAAAGTTTTTATAGAAATATAATAAATATTCAAATTTTCATATCTCAGTCAATTTTACTTGCAAAAGAGTAGAATCTTTTCATTTCTAATATTAGGTTGGGGAAAAAGATATCCATTATTATTTCACAGAGAAAATGAGGGATTTCTTTTTCCATTAATTTCAAAAATTCCATATGGAAAGAAATGAAAAATAATGGAGAGAAATTCATTATTTACTCGGTAGAGGGCTGTAAAATAAAAATGGATTTCTTTTTCCCAACTTAATATTAGTGTCTGAAGAATATTTTATTAAGTGCAACCCAAAGTACAGAGACTCTGAATAAGAATTTAAAATTTTTAATTTGTCAGAACATTTATTGTTTCAAACTGCACAAAATATGATTATTCGTCTCATTTAGATCCTTTTTATTCGATATATACGCCAGTTAATAAATTATTGAAATAATTTTTTGATCCTTGATTAGAGTGGATTTTGTAGATACCTTAAAATATGCATGCCTTAAATAAGACTGAATTATTAAATAATTAATATAGCTCTTTTAAAACGTCACAGGAAAATCTTTCTCGCCTTTATTTTTTATTGAAAATACACTACAATACATTTTATATTTATTCCATCTCATACAAACGTGCACTGAACATTGCACTTTCCTATCTTTAGTTTACACTAAGAGTTAACTTAATTTTTCGTTTTTAGTTTTTGTTAACATCATGGCAAAGTGCTGATAAAAGCTACTTTTTTCCTCATACTTATGGCGTGCTCGAACGTGCTACATTTCATTTTCCTCATGTAAAAAATAAATTTAAAGAATATAATTAACATATTTTTTAAAAAAATCATAAAAAGTAGACATTTAATTTACAGGTTAAAGAATTACTATCATTGAAAAGATTATTTTTTTAGCTTTAAAAGGATGAAAAAAATTATTCGAAAATTAATAATTTTCGAAAATTAATTAATTTTAATAATATTCGAATATTCGAATTCGAATTAATTTAATAATATTCGAAAATTAATTAATTTTAAAATAATTAAAATAAAATCTTAATTAATTAAAATTCTAATTAAAACTTTATATTCTAATTTAAAATTCCATTCAAAAATCATTCCGTAGTGCATATTCCTGACCTTCAAGGTCGAATGACGAATTTGTTGGCTGTAGGTCAGACAATTTGATCTGTAGAGCGGCAACGCACACATTTCTCTTTATTATATGAGCAGATTATTGCTCCGATTTTTACATAGGATTTTGTACGGAATAAATTAATGCTTACTACTAAAAATAACCGAGATTTGAGTGGCATTTTTAGCAACAAAGCATGTGTTTTGTTTCATTGATAGTATCCTTTTTATGTATTAATGACATCATTCTCTTCTCTCCTCTTATTCTAAGAATTATTTAAACATCTGCCAATAAATCTTTCACGGGCAATCTCTACTTTCTCGTTTATTTCATTGTATCATCATGAAATATTCATCCAATCGACTCCAATGAAATAAGTAAGATCCACTAAAAAATTCACCAATGGAATAGCTAATTCAATTCTTATTAGTTGTATCTTTCTTGAATGAGAAATCAATACACAGAGCGCAACGTGTTAATATTTAACACGAATCAGAACCCTAGCAGTAAGTATTACATGAAGATAATAGATTTCTACCCGACCCCTAAATACATAATAAAATCGCAGGTGCAACTTTGCTTCACTGCATCTGCACGGACATTTTTCACGCAGGAACAACAAGTTTTTATTTTATGAAGTTGTTCCCTTTGTAGGATGGATTTTATTTCTATAAATAATTGTAACTATCATTCTACACTGTTATTTTGTTCAAAAATATATGCATTATTTTTTTTAATCTCAAAAGCAGTTTTTTTTTACTCCGACTATATAGCTTTCTTTAAACAATTACATATGTGATTGTTCAGTGCTACTTTCAAGAAATCAGAATTCAAAATAAATTAATATTACATTTTGTGATTGAATAAGATTATGAGTAAAATTACTGAATGTAAACCCTATTTCTTGCTTATTTTTATTTGGATTCAGAAGTAGGATTTTTTATTATTATTATTATGCGACATGGTGTTCTATCGCTTTGTTACTGTGTAAGCAATGAAACGGATATTTCTTTTTTAATCTTTAACAATAAATTATTATTTTGGTAATACCAAAAATTAAACTTTTTCCAGGTGTTTCAACTTTCTTTATTTTTACTTTCTCTTATACGACGTATAGATAAAAGTATTGTAATCGTCAAAAAAGAAAAAAAAATCAAACTTATCTCTCTGAGTTAAAAAAACCAGACTTTTGTATTATGTTTGTCTATTTATTTGTCTATATGTAGTGACAAAGATAACTAAAAAAACGTTTTGAGCTAGACTGATGAAATATGGTATTTGGTTGAAAATTTGATATCGGAATTTTTTTTCTGTCTCTCTCTTATGTTTTTTAAATAAAAATTCTTAAACTTAGATCTATCATCAGTTGTTGTTTTACTTCTATGTGGAAAAATCGGAATTATGTTTGCCTGTAGATAAACGCAATAACTCTAAAATGCCTTGAGCTAGACGGATGAAATTTGGTACGTGAAATTAAGAAGAAATCTGCAGATTTCTATCAAATTTTGAATGTAATCTATTCAGAGGATTTTTTTTATAAGGATAAAAATACAACATTGGTTTTGTTTTAGTTATATTAACATCCCGTTGTAAAGCAGCATTGGGCTATTTTGTGATGGACCTTGTAGTTTTGAACTGTGGTCATAGGAAGAGGATGACATCTGAACTGGCACCCCACCTCTCCACGCTCCGACAAGCGGGTGAACGTTTGGCCTGATGGATTAATATGCAACAGGCACCCTTACACGACAGTTCTTGGGTAGAATTGGGTCTAGGACCTGAAACCCTACGGTTCACACCCCGAGACCTTACCACCAGGCCACAGAGGACCCAAAGGTAACTTTGGATACACATATTTAACGTAAAATATAGGTTCTTATCAAATTTTGAATTAAGTCTGTATTAAAGTTTATCGTTTGCCAATCTGTTTTTTAAACGCACTTAGCATTTTACGCGCTATCTCATAACTCAACAACTTTAATAAACGAAATTTGATATGCAATTTAATGTCTATATCTGTAGTCATTAGATTAGAACGATGTTAAATTTTCAATTACTAGTACTAGATTATTAGATCCGTGTTAAATGTTAGTTTCAAACCTTCGAGGAAAAATAATCTAAAATGCATTTTCCTGCGATGGACTCTAAAAATAACAGCTTCACGACAAATATTTGTTTCTGTAATTATTGTTCTCGAATGCCATGTAAAGCATTAATTACGCAATTTACCCAAGGCCCACAGTTTTATGTGGGAGGGGGAAGAGACCTTTATTAGAGAGTATGAAGATGAATGGATATCGTGATTTGTAATTTAAAATTAAATACATGAAAATAAACTTCAAAGAACTGATTATTGTATTTATATTATTTAAGATATATTATTATATTACCTTTAAACAAAATCTGTTTTATTTTAAATTTTATTACATTTAAAGCTTGAAAATATTTTAAATAAAAATAACTGTTATCTTTCTATTATTGTTAATAAATTGCAGAATCTAGGATGAAAACATTTTCTCTAAATTTTATATTAATAACCCATTTCAGAAAATGGGCGGAAAAAAATGCTTTAATCCTTGAATCGAATGCTACATACTGTATGCATCTAGGAATGGGATTAAGTAAATGCAATTTAATTAATCGTTACTTTATTAAGTAAAAGTAACTCCTTATTGGTTCAAGTAATAATCTTTATTAGAAAAATTAATTTTTATTGAATTTCACCCTTTTTAAATTTCTACAATTAATAAACCTTTAAGGTTTGCTTTTAAATTTTGCATTAAATAGGAAACTCCTTAAAGGCTTTATTATCATTTTTATTGAAATCTTTCAGAATGTAAAAAACTATATGCCTCAACCGATAATAACATTATAAAGAAAATATCAAATTTTCAAACCCTTTTTTAAACAATTATTATTATTTTCATATTTTAATAATTTTATTTCCATTGCAATATTTTAAAATAGAAAATATTTAGCTATTGTAACAAAATATCAAAAAGAACGAATAAAACCTGTTATATAATTACCTTGATAATTTATTATTCATAAAAACTGGATTATCTTTATTATTAAAGTTTAGTTATTTAATGTTTTGCAATTTCTAAAGTAAAATTAATCAAACAACGTTAATGTAAACTTACTTCCATTTAAAAAAAAATCTTGTCCTTACTTCTATTTAAATATGTGGTATACAAAAAAAATTATAATGCAAGGAAGGAAATTTGAAATGAACATATATATATTTCCAAATAGGGAATATTATCTTCATTACAAAAAGAGAAAAATAAAAAAATTAGCTTTTATATAACTGTAAAAATCTCTTAAAATTATGAATATAAAATAAAAATATGAAAAATGTATTCTAATTTTGCTGTTATGAGCCTCTGGTAGTTAGATAATGTTTTTTCAGATTCTTTCAATACTTTTGAATTGTCTCTAATCTTTTTTTTTCAGAAATCCAACTTTCGTTCTTTATCTTCTTTCATTAAATGTTAAACAAACTGGTAAACCTATCGGACTATCTTTTGTAAAGTTCACCAGTTGCAATCGATAGTAATGGCTTCGCAAATATTAGAGACGCGAAAAGTTCTTCAGTTTAGTCTTTAGTGGCTAAATGTCGAACGTTTATGAACTAAATTCACGATCGAATTGCGTTGGAATACTGATGTATCTGTTACGATTAATATGTTTAATCGGTTGTTATTATTATTAATCGTGATTAGCATTTATAATAACCAAAATTATTAATACGAATCCAAGAAAGTAATAATTACTCGAAAAAGATATAATAACCACCAAAAGTGATTAATCGTTTCTTCACATTGACCATTAACTGTTTAGTATTAATAACAACTGATTAATTACACTGTTCGTAACATAACGATTAATTGATTGATTAAGTTTTATATTGTAAGAGTCAGATCTGGTCATGCTACACCAACATTGGGTTTAAAAGAGTAAATATTCCTCAATGCTTTCACCTTCTTCATCATAGAAGGAATTTTCTTTGTTTCTATGTCCAAAAATTTAAATTTAGCATCGGTTATTTCTGAAATTATTAAATATTAATAAACAATCGTTGCTTAAGATCACCTGTTGCGATTGATATTAATGGTTTAGCAAACTTTAGAGATGCGACAAGTTTTGTAATTTACTCTTTAGTGTAGAAAATTTATGCAGTAAATTAAAATCTAATTGAGTTAAACTAGCAACGTATTTGTCAAAGTCAATGTGATTCATCGGTTATTATTAATAACCACAGTTATCATTAACAATAACCAGTAATTATAAATAAGAACTGAGCAAAGTAATAATAATGGGTAAAATGGGTAATAATCATTTTATTAATAATAACAGGTGATTAATCGCTTTGTTACATTGACCGATTATTATTAGTACGAACCGTGGCTATTGTTGATAATAGACGATTGATTACATTTGCCCGAACATATTGATGGACTTATTGATTAGGATTTACATAGTATAGGTAATGCTGGAACAACATTAAATTTGAAGGAATATTAATATTCCTCCATTCTTTCATTGTCTTTATCACGGAAGGATTTTTCTTTGTTTCAATTTTCAAAAATTATATTACGAGGCGATAATTCCAGGAGTTGTTAAACATTAGGATATATTCTAAACCTGCCCGACAATAACTGTTTAAGATTATCAGTTGCAATCAAAAGTAATGGCTTGGAAAACCTGGAATATAATTTATTCAGCTAACTCAATAGTGATGGAATGTGAAAAATTTATAATCAGAATGTATTGTCTAATATTTTTATATATCTATAATTTATTATCAAATATATCTTATTATCTAATATAGCTATATATCTGTGACTGTTAATTTAATTACTTGGTTATTATTAATAATCATGGTTAGTTCTAATAATAATCAATAATGATAAATTAGAATAGAACAAAGAAATAATAGCTGGTAAAAAGTATAAAGTAAATAAATGGTAAAAATGATTTATTAATTTACCTCATTAGCCTGTTATTAATAGTTAGTTAATATTAGTTATTTTTGTTACTAATGGCACTTGCCATGGACAAGCGTGCCGACAGCCGTCAGCGATTTTAAGCCGAATGAGCGTCCCTTGTTTATGAAGTAGCACCAACTAGAACCAAAAGTACGCTTGAAATGACCCTCTTTTACAGGCGGGCACATTCATAAACCTCACCGATAGCACTCAGAAGAACAACCGTGCCCTAACCGGGACGCATATAAACTAACCTTACATTGATAGGAACCTTACAAAAATTTAAGCCCGCTGATTGGTTGGACTCATCCTACGTCATGAAATGTGATGTTTAAGGATTATCGCAGCACTTCGCTGGTCTTAGACATAAAAAATTCATACAGTTTCTTTTTCTCAATCTTTATGAAATGTCTCTGTTTTTGGAGACAAATCTTCCGACCATTTTATAATGAAGTGGAATCATTTATTCCAGACCAAATTTGTTTGACGCAGTGATGTGAAAATTTTAGAATGCTACAAATGGGTAGCAAAATTCGGAAAATTGACGAACACGAATTGGAAATCAAAATGAACAAGAGATTGTAAACAAAAAATATCTCTGAATCAATTAAAATATGTTTCTTTGTATCATTTATTTTATTACTTGTAAACATTTCTAAATATCCGTCTTTGGGAAACGAATTAAAATTACACCATGGCGCCCTCTATTATAAAAATTAACTAACTAGAATTTTTTTGCGTGAATTAAAAAAACATTCAATTTAAAAGAATTTGAATAGCCGACTGTTATAAGCTTCAAATTGTGCTGCTTTCTATTCCATCTATATTCTTGAGCTATATCTGTAAAAAACACAACAGAAACAATATTATTTCCACCAAATTAACGCATATTTAGCAAGTTTGGTCTAAAAAAATCCTTGTAAAAAGTTTATTTCAGAAAGAAAAAAAAACTAGAATTCATTTAAAAATCCTTGAAATTTTTCCGAATGAAATTTTTTTTTTGGTAAATGAAAGTTGGCTTGAAAAATGGGAATTTATTATTATATTATTTTGTGTCTTAAAATTTGTAAATTTTTCATATCGCTGCAAACAGTAATTACATTCTGTGCATATGACTCAACTTCATTACAAAATGAAGTTGGAAGTTTAGTCTCCGAAAACACAGACATTTCAAAAAGAATGAAAAAATAATATATATTTAGTAGTTATGTCAAAAAAAAGAACAAAGGATCGATATTAGTACACAAATATATCAGTTGACATCACAGGTCCTTACGTAGGATGAGTCCAACCAATCAGCGGGCTTAAATTTTTGTAAGGTTCCTATCAATGTAAGGTTAGTTTATATGCAACCGGGACTCGAACCTCAGGCACCCAGATCTCGAGGAAGACGTGCTAAGTCTGTGCTGGCAGATGGCGTTGGGTATTATTATTAATTATAAGTATGGCTTTTATTAATTACAATTGATTAATAACATTGACCGTAACACATCAATCGACTGATTGATAGGGATTTACTTCGTGAAAGTCAGAATTGTTCTTACAAGACTAACATTGGGTTTGAAGGGTAATAATATACCCTCCGTTTTTTTTCATTGTCTTTATCACGGATGAGTTTTCCCTTTTCTTTGAATAAAAATTTATATCTAGAGTTAGCAAGTTCACGATTCATTTATCAGTAACCCTTCTTTAATTCCTTGAAAACCGAAAACATACTTTTTACAAAGCGAGCGAATAATGCATATGGTAAACAGTCAATACGTAATTTAACCTATCAAAGCGACGAATTTAAGTTTGACAGAGTGCTAGAAATCAAAAGAAATCATGCTTAAGAAAAGCATGTGACAATTATTATTTAGAGGTAACAAAATAGCCCCAAGGTTACCAGCGAAAGTCTTGTATTTTTGCACCAAATCCATTAAGAAATCCGATTTTAAACAACGCCCTGATATTTAGGACACGCCCTTTCACAGAAGAACAAAACATCTTAGTGAAAACCTTCGAAAGCGAGAATAAATGAATTACGATACACCGAAAGAAAAGTACTATTAATACAACGCATAATTACGTTTTTGAACTCGAAACTTGAGTCACGCGAATCCACAATAATTGTACGTCAAACAGAAATTTGAAATTATGTCGCGAATATAAATACGGAGAAAAACTAAATAAGTGTTAAAAGTAATTAGTATTGCCATGTGTAACATATCTAAATAAAAAAAGGAAATTCGTAATTGCAGACGATATAGAGCCAGTAAATTCAGGAAGAAGAAAAAGATTTTTTTGGATCGTTTTCTACTTTAAGCGGCTTCAAACAGGAAGAAATAAATGTAATTTATTGGCAACAATTTGCAGGAAACCATCTTAATTAAACAATGTTTAGTAGTTATATGATAAAACATAGAACTGGTGTCATGCTCACAAGAATTTAAAATTTTATGTGTTGATATGCGAAAGAATTAGATATGATAGAAGATATTTTTCCTGTTGGAAAACAACGTTAGCGGTAAAACTAGTTTTACTGGTAAACTATCGAAAAACGGATACTTTGAAGATAATCAATATCCCACATAAAGAAATTTGACCAATCTATATTGGTATGCGGGTTACGATAAGATAATCAATAATGGTGTCTTTGGAACAATCCTGATAAAACAATCTTGGCTAGTTTTTAGGGATTGCAAAGTTTAAAACAGAATTGCCGAAATACACTTAAACGAATTTAAATTTGATTTCGTTATACACAAAAGAAGGGAAAAAAAACCCAAAAGGAAGGACTATTCCAGTTCTTTACACAATTGTTTTTGTAAAACTCGTTTCATTGACAGAAACAGACGCCATTGAGAGGGTAAACATAGAGACTTTGGAATCATTCTGGTTAAGCAAGCTTGGTCAGTTTTTATTGACAATATGGATGGATTAACCAATCTTACAAAAAGATTTGAACTCGTTTTTTGGTAAATAAAATAGAAAACAAAATATCTTCTTAACAATTGAATAACATCGTTAGTCTCAAAACTAGTTCTATTGATAGACCTATTGAGAAACAGGCATAATTGAGATAATAAACAAATCGCATTTAAAAGAATCCTAAATAATTATATTAGCTAGTTTTTACAGATTGTATGATATATGAACGGAATGTTGTGATATTCAGAAAAAAATATAACATTTGTATTTTTATTGATATGTAAAAAATAAGATAAAAGAAGTTCATTCTTCTGATTGAAATGCAATTGTCGTTATAAGGCGAACTTAATAGTTTGATTTAAGTTTGTTGTGTTACTAATGGCATTTGCCACAGACAAATCCGCTCATGCGTTAGCGGATTTAAGCCGGAATAAGTGTCTCTTGTTTGAAGTAGCACCAACTAGGATCAAGAGTGTGACTTTAGCTATACACTTGTCACAATCACTTGCACAGCCCCTTTTTACAGGGGGGTACATTCACACGCCTCACAAATAGAATAAAAGAATGGCCATGCCCTAACTGGGACTCGAACCTAAGAAGCCCTGATCACAAGGAAGACGCGCTACCTCTGTGCCAGGATGCCGACACAATTGATTTATACATTTGTTTAGCTATATTCTTTAGCCGTTCGGAATAAACATTAGAGATATTTTGTGGATCTTATAATTTAGAACTCCAGCCACATGGCGATGACAATATCTGTGTTAGCACTTCTTTATTCAAATACCTACACCATATCAATGTCAGAACATTTGGTTCCTGACGTCATTTTTAAGTATACCAGGTCCATATACATCATAGATTTTTAACGGAATCGGATACCGAACCTGGAGTTTTTTGGTCCCTAAGCCGGAACCTAACGACTAGGTCTCTGTGGTCCCCTTGTTTCACTAGGAAATCAGCAATTAAACTTAATTGTAAAATATGCCTAAAAGGAGGACGTTGGGACTTTCAAAATATTTAAAGTTTGAGATTTCAAAATATTAAAAAATTATATGCATTCAATATATTTAAAATTATATGATTTTATAATTAAATGATTTTTTAATCATATTCATTTTGAGTCAAAATACGATTTAGTTCAAAAGCTCCATAAAATGGTTCGTATTGCTGAATTATATAAATATATATTCCAGTTTCCCTTATGAAGGAAATTAATTCAGTGATTGAAACGTTACATGGAAAATGGGATTTCCAAAATTCTATTAAAGAACAAGATTTTCGAGTAAAATTATTTTTCACTTAATTTCATTTCTCTACAAATTTCATTAGTTTTTAAACTGATTTTTGGAATAACAGAAATAGAATCAAGATATAAAAACACACAATTTCGTTCCCTATTGTAAATACAAATTTAGCAGAAAAACTAAATTTGCAACGAAGAAGAAACTCTTAATAATGGCGTGTTAAAAATAAATTAAATATCTTAAACTTAATCGAAGGATAAATCATACTTTGACTCTCCGACCCGCTGAGTAGGCACACAGATTTAAACCACTGAGGCTGAATGACGGGACCGCCTCAACTGCAAAACTGGCGGGAACTGTGATTGAGTTCTAAGGGACATCACCGGCAACGGTACAACCCTCCCTGTAACAAGTATGTCTCGTCATCGATGGGAGGAACCAATCCCCCCCCCCCTATTAGTGTAACCTCCAGGGTGGTGAGATCCAACCACCTTGCTGGAAGTATTTCATCCACATTTTGAGGCACCCTCCCCGGGGGGGGGGTTATTCAAAGAATACAAAAAAGATTGTGAATATTATTTGAATTGAATTCTGTATCTTCAATAGAGGGTATATTACACTAATTTTCATAAAATTATCATTACAATATCCTTTATTAATCCTTTTGGCGAAGGAATTTTTATTTCTCTTTCAATATTTGATTTGTTTGATTGATTCAAAATTTCTTATTTCAGGTCGCAGATCAGGAAGATTAATTAATGAAGTTGTTGTGCAATTCTTTTATGTAAGAGGCAAATTTCAATATAAATGTAGATTATGTTTCTGTCAGTCCACTTTTGTTCAAATTTTTCTTGTTTCCACTTAATTGTAACCTTTCAAATAACTCCAATTAAAGTATTGTTTGCTTAATCCCTTTACAATTATTTATCAATTTTGAAGTGCGTTATTTCATTTTTAAATTGAAAGAATAATTACTTTCATTTGATTTCAAAAATCAATTGTTGTCTTTCTTTTTATTTTCTTTTTTTTTCCTCTTTCCCCCCTCTTTTATGTGTTTTTTTCTTTGAAATTTTTGGTCAATTTTTTTCAGGTGTTTTAAAAGGGCTCTATAAGTTGTCATAAATTCTTCTATAAATGGAGAATCCCTTCTGTAATGAATAATTAAAAGTTATAGAAGTTTCAACTATTAAAAATACCTAAACTGCAAATATAGGTATTAGTTCAGGCAAAAGATTGACTTAAAAGCACAGTTAATAAAAGTACAATTAAACTCTCTCATATTAAATTTAATACCAAAGTTCATGCGTGCTGTCTTCGAAAATGTGTGAAAAAGCCTCAAACTCATTAATAAAGACTAAAAGATTTAGATAAATTTTTTACGAAAAAAACGTGTATCTAACTTTTGCCCCAAAAATATTCAAAAAGCTGTTGCATTGGCTTTCAATTTCTCCACACATTGAATGAGTTCACTACATGTCACATATCGCGTTGACTATTCTTATCAAGATATGCATATCACTCATCATTCAAGTAATTGCTTAGTATTCAAAATGAGTACGTAAAACTGATTTTCGTTTGAAGCTTTGTTTTAGATATTTAGATTATGTCGAAATTATCTGGGAAGTTTTATATCTATTATTAGTCTTTAAAATAACTCCTTAATATTAATTTTTGTATGAAACCCTGTTTTAGATTATGTCGAAATTATCTCTAATGTGAATCTTCAGAATTCTTCTTTATTGAATAAATTTTTATTATTATCATTTTATATTTAAATAAAGGCCAATGAATGTGTTAACTGAAAACAAATAACCTATAAAGGGAGAATATTTTTAGAAGAATTTCATTTTGATAAACTCACAAACTCAACCATCTTAAAATAAAAAGCAATTAATCAGTTTATTGAAATGAGTGTCTAACACTAATTTTTGAATGAAATTTTGTTTTGGATATCTAGATTATATCAAAATTTTCGCAGAAGTATTTTTTCAGATTTCTTCTTTACTAAATTTATTTTTATAATTATCATTTTTATATTTATTATTAGTATTCAAAATGAGTCTCTAATTCTAATTTTTGTATGAAACCCTATCTTAGATTATATCAAAAAAATTTCTGAGGTGACTCTTCAAAATTCTCCCAAACTAAATTTATTTTTTATTATTATCACATTATATTTAAATAAAAGACAATTAATCTGTTTACTGAAATGAGAGTCTGACAGGAATTTTTGAATAAAATCTTATTTTAGATATCTAGATTATATCGTAATTATCTCTGGGGAGACTCATCAGAATTCGTCTTTACTAAATTATTTTTATAATTATCATTTTTATATTTATTATTAGTATTCAAAAGGAATCCTTAATACCAATTTTTGTATGAAACCCTAGTTTAGATTATGTCGAAATTATCTCTATGGAACTCTTCAGAATTCTCCTTTGTTAAATATATTTTTATAATTATCACATTATATTTAAATAAAGGACAATTAATCTGTTTACTGAAATGAGTGTTTAACACTGATTTTAGTATAAAGCCTTGTTTTAGATATCCAGATTATGTCCAAATTATCTCTGGGGAGACTCTTCAGAATTCTTCTTTATCAAATTAATTTTTATTATTATCGCATTATATTTCAATAAAGGGCAATTAATTTGTTTACTGAAATGAGTGTATAGAACTAATTTTCGAATGAAATCTTGTTTAAGATATCCAGATTATATCAAAATTATCACAGAGTTAACTTTTCAGAATCCTTCTTTACTAAATTAATTTTTTAATTATCATTTTTATATTTATTATTAGTATTCAAAAGGAGTCCCTAATACTAATTTTTGTATGAAACCCTATTTTAGATTATGTCGAAATTATCTTTATGGGATCACTTCAGAATTCTCCTTTACTAAATGAATTTTTATAATTATCATTTTATATTAATATAAAGTGGATTGAATGTGTTTACTGAAAACAAATAACCTATAAATAAAGAATATTTTTAGAAGAACTTCTTTTTGATAAACCCACAAGTTGGAAAGTTTATATAACCAGTAAACATCAATACGAAACGCACAATAATCTGGCTTAGAAAGAGTTGTTCTTTAACTGAAAGAGCTCTAAAAATATTTATTAATTCCGTTACGCAACTTTAGAACGAAGAATTATGCTCCCAATCTGACTTCATCAACGCATCCACTCTCAGGTAACCTTGTTTACATACTTGTTAACACAACTTCCATAACATGCAATCATTCGAACAATTTTTTAAAAAAATATTCAACTCAATTTTAAATTTGCTCCCTACTGCTGTGATTAAATTTAAGTGTTGAGCAATTTCTTGCCTCATCTGATATATTTCAAAAATCCTTTTGTCATTAGTTCCACACAATTATTTCTTAAGTGTTTTGTTCTCCTTTTTAAATGGATTTTTTTTAGATCCCAACCCCTCAAGCACAAAAAAAAAGATAAAAGAAAACGCACCTGTTCTGAAACGATGTAATTTCGTTCAATTCAAAAGGTTTCCATACAAAGTAATTAACTTGCTTTTTGTTGAGCGGGTAAAAAAAATAGAAAATCGATATCCGTTTATTATTAAATTCAAAGCTCTTATCAGCAGTATTTGTATTTTTATTCAGTTTTGTGCCTCTAACACAATTTACTTTCGATAACTTAGTTACGTAAATGTAAGCCGATTCTTAAAATAATATATTTCGATTATAGAGCTAATTAAATTCAACAAATTCATTTTTGGACTTTCTTTTCTTTGCATTCTTTTTGAATTGAATTATTTAATGCTCCTTATTGAAACTTTTTCTATATTTCATGAGGATTTAAGATTAATCGTTAGATAATATTTTTTGCGTAAGCTTGTCAGAAATGGAAAAAAAATATATTTTTTTTATGTTTTTAAATTATTTTTAAAGAAAAATAGAATATAAATTTTGTGAAGAATAAAACTAATTAAACCCAGTAAATTAATATCAGAAAAATTAAGAATAAATGGAACAAATAATATGAAAAATATTTTTTTTAATCAATTCTTACTAATTTAAAAAATAAAATTTTTATTTTAGCTACTTTTTATTAAATAATTACAATTGTTGTGATTCTTCTTTTCAGCGTTACAACGGAAGAAGGGGTGCAGTAGCTTCTGAGGGTATGGATCCCTGAGCACACGAGGGCAGAAGTCTAACTTTTAGCTCACATACGTCACAAACCCTTTTAACGGGATGGACTTCAGTCATTCGTTTCATTCAGTCATCCACAGATCGTAATTTAAATCTGATACAGAGAAAACGCACCTCTGATCCAGTACCCCCAGTGGTATTACTCTCCACGTGGAAGACTTTGTAACCACGACAAATTTAACTTACACCACTCACAGAGAGAGAGAGAGAAAGTCTTCCACTGGTGGTTTCGAACTCGCAGACAAAGGGATGCGAATCCAACGCCCTATCAACCAGGCAATCCTGGCTTAATGGTTACATTTACTATAACTAATTCATTCAAAAAATTATACTATTGTTGAATTTTCAACGTTAATCGAGGATAGAGTGCCAATTGAGGCAAAGCAAAATGCTTGAATTTTCTACGCTAGTTAGGGTAACGTAATACAGATTAGAAATTTTTAATCTTCTTTATTCTGTATTATTTTAATTCGAAAGTACTTCAAAATGAATCTGAAAAATCAATTAATTAATAAGGCTTAATTTTAAATGAATCAGTTAAGAAAATATACAGAATCATTTGAAATAATCAGCCGAAAACATGTTAAGCCTAACCTCATTAGTGTGGTTAAAAAAACTATCTATGTTCATTAATTATTTGGCATTGGGGAAATTAAGATTTTTTGTGATAAAGTTAGTTTTTAATTAATTAATAAAAAATTAATGAATTAATATTTGAAAAAACTGTACTAACATCAAATGTCATCTACTACGTCTTAAAAAATGTATTTAAACTTGATTGAATGAATGAAAGATATTTTATTAACGATTGAAAATTTGAACAACACACACACACACACACACACACACACAATTAATGGTTGAATTTGTCAACAATCAACTATATATAATTAATTTGTAATTTGAACTTTTCTTCTACAATAAATACCTAACATGAGATTTAGTGAAGTGATTGCAAAAAGATTAGATTAATTTCTAAAAAATGAATAAACATTTAAAGCGCAGAAAAATAAAAAATAATGATGTTTAAATTCTAAAAGAAATTTTTTTAAATATTTAGAATTAATTTGGTGGAAAAATAATTAATAAAAAGATTTTAAAGAAAAGGATTTAAAAGACAATATTATTAGTTTAATAAACAACAAAATGTTTATTGCTTTAGCTATTTCCTACTGTTTATTCTCTTATTTCTGAAATTGTGTACTAAAATAAATTCTGGTTCTGAATTAAAGTTAATTAAAATTTAATACAATTAATGTTTAAATGATAATTGAATTTAGAAATATATTAAAACAATGTCTTGTCATTGAGAATACTCAGATTCAGTCTTCTAGCGCCTTAAGAAGTAATTTAAAAAATCGAATACAAAATTTCATCTATTCAAACATAAAACAGTTCAAGTTAACTACGTGTTTAAAACTTTAAAAAAATCTAATCAAAGCACCATATTATTAGATGAATAAATTGTTGATCGAAGAACTAAAGATTGGAAGGAAGTTATTTACTTTCTTACTGAAAGATTGATTTTTAAAGAACTTTTTGACAATCCCACAAAAGGTATTAAAGTCCTTTTGCTGGCATAGAGTGCAAGTTTTTATAGGGAGCGCCAGTTCAGGAGACGAATTCATCATCTGGCCACGGCTCGAAATTATGAAGCCACTTCGAAAATAACTATCCTGTTATCTCAAAACGGAGAGTAAATATGATTAAACTAAACTAAATCATTCACAAAGTCATATTCTTCGCCTTCTTACACCTTTATTTTACTAGGAGACACCATCCACATAATAGAGTCATAAAGGTGTCTAATGCTTGCCTGACACCATTCATATAATAGAGTAATAAAGGTTGTCTATGGTATGCGTGTCCGATAAAAACTTTTTAATTTTATTTTCTATATTTTTCTGTATATAATCATGTTCAGTAAACTCTCAGCAAGTGCGTTCAGAAAGTAATTCGTTCTATCATTAAGCAGAAGAAAAATTAACATATTTTTGAAAATCTTTCACATGATATCCGAGAGAATATTCATTAGTGTGGATAGAATAGCTACTGTATTATATTTCTAGGTAACACTATATTGACATTACGAATGTTTCGACAATAAATGAGAAAATGAAGAAAATGAAATTAAAATTTCAAATAATTTTGAAATTTTTATAGCTTAAATTCGAAATAAAAGTCTCCTTTTCTATTGTTTGGTTAGTGCTTACCAATGATCTCACCTATTCAAAATTACTTTTGGTGTCTGTATTGTTTGAAGAAATTAAATTATTTTAATAAGTGTTGTGTCTCCATTTTGTCAAATCTTATTTTTTTTTTACACAATTCAGTTATAGTTACCAGCACTTCCCAATCTTGTGTAAATGAATGATTTGATATTTTACAAGCATGTCCAGATTGGAAGCGGGATTAATACAATCTAAAACATACACCTGTTGAATCTAGTTTTAATAACTGAATTCAAATATTCTTGATAGAAAACCTACAGTAGTTGTAGACGTGTAATTACATGTTTTTACACATATAAGTTCAGAAAGAATATCTGTGAATATCAGAATTATCCTGTGAAGAATAAATATATTTTATTGAAAAGTAATTAATCAGCTTTCTGCATTAAATTTAAAAAATAAAACAAAATTTATTATTAAAATAAATTTATTCATTAATTTTTTAATAATTTAAAAGATTATTTCAATAATATGGATGCTTTTATACTGATATTAAAATTACCATTTAAATTTATGACAATTTTATTTATCATGAAATATAAAGATAATTGTCTAATATGCAAAGATTTATTTCCATGTAATCTTTTCTTTTCATTTTCAATTCCTACTATTCGTTCACACTCTTCCTATATAAATCTTGTTCAAATTTTCAATCGTTAATAAAGCATTTTTTATTCGTCCACTCGAGTTCAGATACAGTTTTTAAACTTGCAGTTTATGAGACTTGATGATAAAATAGTTTGTTCAAATATTAATTCATTAATTAAATTCAATTAATTTCTAGTACTTTTAAGAGAGTTTTAGCAGTTTGTAATGAATATTGAAATCAACAGGCAGTAGCAAAATTGGTAAAACGTGAGGATTTCAGTATTTTTCTAGTGAAGGTGAAGAATGCAAATTCCATTTATGTGAAAATCAATAATTTCTAGTTTTATTAATATTATTATTTCAATTCCTACTATTAGTTCACCCTCTTCCTACATAAATTTATATATCTTGTTCAAATTTTAAATCGTTAATTAAATACTTTTTATTCATCCACTCAAGTTCAAATACATTTTTTAAACTTGTAGTTTATGAGACTTGATGATAATATAGTTTTTTTCAAATACTAAGTCATTAGTTAAATTTAATAAATTTTCAATACTTTATATAGAGGTTTAGCAGTGTGTAATGAAGATTGAAGACAACAGGCAGTAGCTCAATTGGTAAAATGCTAGGATTTCAGTATTTTCACGTGAAGGTTAAGAATGCGAGTTCAAGTTTTGGGAAAATCAATAATTTTTGATAAATTATTTATACTAATTGCAGAAATTTAATAAAAAGTAAATAAAATAAAATTTTCTATGCTTACCTAAGGAATTGACTTATATTTTTTTATATTACTTATTTTTCATTACATTAGATCCAACTCGCTAAACGTAGATTACTGGCCTTTCGTATTTACTTTCCAAAAGAAATACAAAGAATTTACTTTCCAAAATACAACAAAATAAATTCTCATTTTCTACAATTCGAATCTTTGGGTCAAAATATAAACTATTATTTTCGAATAGCAGGACAGCTCTGTAATATTTAGTTAAAGAAATTAGGCAAAGCAATTTTCTATCTATTATTACTTGATTGTGTTGAAATAAACGACGCATTAACGTGAAAACATCATACATATTTAACATATAACCAACTGCTTATCTCAAATTGCGTATTAATGAAATAGATGTAGAGGTGAGCCCTCATTATAGGAAAGTAACATTTTGAACACATGTACTCAGTGGAAATTAGTTCATTGTATTTGCTAAAAAAATATAAATAGAAACAAAAAGGTACCATAGACTTTATTTAACCCTAAATTACAAGACATTTCTTTTTAAAATATATCCGCTCTTTTTGTGAAATAAATTAAACTCGAGAAAAATAATAAATAAATTTTTATACACATTACATTCTAAAGAAATAATTTTGCTTTCCTTCAAATCCAATTACTCCAAAGAAAACATTAGATTCTATTAAGGATAGAGATTTTTCCATTTAAAAAAAACATAAATCAACAGTTTTTTTAAAAATAAATAGCTAATAGCATACGGAATTGATTAAACTGTTATTTTTAACACATCGATCCAGAGATAAGAGTTATTTTTAATAAGGGTCCAATTTGCTAGTTTTCATTCGTTTTTAAGCCGAAATCTTAAAGTTGATCCTTTTTATAATTACTTTATTCTATCATTAATTTTTAAAAGTTTATTTTCTTTTGTTGATAAGGACCGAATTAAAAAACTCTATGAATTTTATTTTATTTCGTTAAAGGTTTAGATGAAAGATTTTTTTCCTTGTTAAAAATAAAATTACGTTTGCCGCTGAGCTATATTCTTTCTTTCTCACACAAAAATAACAAAATAAATAAATAAATAAAAGTTAAAAAATTGAAGTCTCAGGTTGTTGATATTAGGCTCAAGTTCAACTACATTTGGCATATGGTCGATAATACTAAAATATTATTTGAACTTTGCTCAACAAATTCAACAAAGTTAAAATTCAATAGTTCAAACAAACAGTTTCGTTTCGAATACAACTGACAGTTGTTTCTTAATCGAAGGGGAAAAGTGTTTCTTTTTTTTTTCTGAAGAACAGTTATTTTAAACAGTTTTGATGTCTTTTAGTCTATTACTCCATTTATTATGTGATAATCACAGGCTGATTTTCCGACACGGAAAAACTTGAGGTACTGGAACACTGGATCAGCAATACTGATTCAACAATGACTGGATCAGCAACTCTGGTGGAAACTGCGACTGAGTTTCAAGGGCCATCACCGCCCACGGCACACCCCTTCCAAAGGGAAGTACGTCCCGTCATTGATAGAAGGAAACAGGCCTCTACATTTTAGAGTACCCACAAAGGTGCCGAGAATCAACCACTATGCCGGACGCTTCTCATGATCAATTTTGAGGTTCCTCCCGTGGAACTATTGCATGATGAAATTTCTAAGCCCTTAAAATTTAATTTCCACTTTTTTATATGTATTTTTCATTAGATGTTATTTAAAAAATGTAGTTACACAATTTAAATTTAAATTCCTTAATGTTAACACCTTTACATTCATTACTTCATGCTAAAATATTGTTAAAAGAGGCTTTCCAAACACTACGCACGACATTTCAACCAATTTCTAATAAATAGTTTTTGCTAGTTATTAACATTATGCATGCCAGAATTAAACTGATAACGTTTTGTCATCCTGCTATAGACAGGATATATATAATTAAAGCATAGATATTTAAAGATTATTTACAAAGAAATTACAGGACAAAACGCTCTGTTATTTTGTATCCACTCAATTCAGACAATGAGAAATCGATTAATGAACTGAAAAAATTCTCATTTTGACCACCAGAGGCAGTAATAGGGCTTAAGGCTGTAAATGAGAAGTAAAATAGATGTAATAACGAAAAGGGAACGTTTGATTTGCTTGACTAATATTTAATGTCAAGTTTAATACAAAGATAACATAACTTTCACTTCTTTTTAATATTTAAAATTGGTCTTTGGCAAAAAAAAGTTTTGAAAAGAATTATGTAAATTTTTGTTCGCCTGATTTTAAACATCTGATTTTTGATACCGAGGCATTTAAAATAAACTTTGCACATTGTAAATGTAGATAGTTTAGGCGTATTTTTTGAAAAAAATCGCACAGCACTTCACATCGTAAGAAGCTTGGTGCAGTCTGCAATAAAAAATAACATTTTCAAAACAACCATGATTACCGAATTAAAAGGTTAATTAAATATTAATCAATCTTATTAAACTTTCCTTAAATTGATTTTTATGCTTCTTTCATATTTTCTTTGTAACTGAGCTGTAAATATCTATGGTTTGGGGACAGGAGATCCAGGATCGAAAACTAATTCCACTAATGATGGGCCGGCGTCCTGTCATAGGGGTAGAACGTCTTTCCAGTGATATGGGTGTCCTGGTTCGGGCATGGTTGTTCTTCTGTGTTCTATCTGTAAGGTGTATGAATGTGTCCCCCTGTAAAAAGGGGCTATGCGAGTTAATGTGATGAGTGAGTATCAAAAGTCGTACTCTTGGCCTTAGTTAGCGCTACTTCAAAACAAGAGACGCTGATTAGGCTTAAGTCACTGACTACCTTCGCGTGCTTACCCATGGGAAGGGCCATATTTTTTATGCAACAATAACATATTTCTTATGTTCTTCAATAACAACAACAACACTAATGATGGGGAGTATGGGGGCCTTGTACGCGTTAAATTCGATTTTGAGAATAAAATGTCCTTCTTTTAGAGTGATAAGGAGGTTTAGAGAAGGGGTGCTAAACATCTGACCAAAACTCACAATTACAAAATCTCACAAAATAGCTTCAGCGTCGCTTCTAAATTGGACGTTAGTTTAACTAAACAAAACTGAACGAAACTAAATATCTATACTTTAAATATGATTTCGTAATATATTACTCCCAGTGGGCATATATAATGCTCTCTTCTAATAAAATATGTTATTTCATCCTTCAAAATTTAAGAATTTTCAATAAAAAAAGGGAGAGAAAGAGAAAAAAAATTCCTATGTCAAATTTTTAAACAAATACTAAATTTCACCAATCTAGCTCGAAGCATTTTTGAGTTAAATTTGTCATGGCAGTCAGATATAAGGCTGAAAATCTTTTTATGAACTTAGAAAGGTTAAAAACTTGAAAATTCAGCAAAATCTTGAGTTCAGACTCTCTTGTTTTGTAGTAGCACCAACTGGGGCCAAGAATACGACTTTTGCTAAACACGCATCACATTCGCTTGCACAGCCCCTTTTTGCAGTTGGGGCACATTCACGCATCTTACAAATAGAACATAGAAGAACAACCATACCCGAACCGGGACTTCTAGATCGCAGGGTAAACACATAACCCAATTTTAGGATGCCAGCTTTAAGGGATGTAAAACAAAGAAATATATGTGATTGTCAAAATAAAATTAATTTGCATAATACAGCAAAAAAACAGTCAAAGGAAAAAAGAAAAAGATATCACTAAACATTATTTTAGTCAGTTGATAATTCTAATAAAGAAAAACTGAAAATTCAGTTGGAAGTTGTTAATTTCATAAATTATTCATCTTGGAAAAAGCAGAATAAAGAATAAAATAAATAAACACATGGAATATCTTACGAAGAGGAATACAACAAAGAAATATCTATGGTCGTTATGAGAAAGTAAATTTGCATGAAAAACAGCGAAACAAATAAGAAAAAGAAGTAATATCACTTAACCCATAGATCTACGAATGAAAGTTGTTTTCAAGCAAACAATTCATTCACCCGTCGGTGGTACTTTTCAGGTGCATAATAAATGAAATGGTTAAGAAATAAAAAGAAATATTTTTTGTTCCTCTAATATTAGTGAAAGCTTTCTACAAATATTATATCTTTTACTAAATCAGTATTTCAAAGAAAACGTTCAAAAGTTCTTGAAAGGAAGGAAGTAAAAAGACAAGTAATATCCAAAATCATTTTTAAATATTGTTTTAATCTTTTGAGAGATTTTTTTTACCTTTTTGGTTAAAAAAAGGCGTTGGCTTCGGATACTTTCGCTAACATCCGTTCAGCAAATAAATATTTGAATTCGGCTAAGAAATTAAAGTTGAAAAATTACTTGATATTACGTGGTAGTTTTTTAGTCAATCTAAGAATATAAAAATAGTTTAGTTACCCAAACCAAAATTGCAATTAATTGGCATAATATTTTCATTAGTACCATAAATTAGTTCAATTATAATACAGTTTTTGATTTACTTTTTTATGGTGACAAAGAAAGTTTTTTTGTATTTATCCAAGGTTTTAAGACTTTTTTGAACACATTTAAATACATATGAAGGGAAAAATTATTTACATTTTTATGCCTTCGAAATAAATTGAATCGAAGTACAGCACCAGCTTTTGAAAGGCATTTCTGAATGCATGCAAAAAAATTAAATGTATTAAAATATTATTTAAAGTTAATGTAATGTTGTTGTTTCTTATGGCACTTACCATTGGCAAGCTCTCTGGGGAAGTCAGCTATGAAAGCCTAATCAGAGTCTCTAGTTTGCAGTAGAGCCAAACAGGGCCAAGAGTATGGCCCCTTTTTACAGGGAGGCACTTTCACACCCCTTACAGATAGAACACAGAAGAACAACCATGCCCTAACCGGAACTCGTTCTTGAGATGCCCAGATCACGGGAAAAACGAGTTTACCTATGCCAGGATGCCGGCAAAGTTATTGTAATACATACAAATACAAATGTTTAGGTCAAAAAAGGCAAATACTCAACCATTAGCTATTAAAACAACCACACAATGTAGAAGAACGAACAATAATTTCAAATATGAAGAAATCCAATATATTTTTATTTCTAAAAATTTGGAGATGCAAGAAAAATTGGTATTTATAGAGCAGAATTAAGGAGAAAAAATTCAATTCTTTTTATTAGATTCATTTTTTCTGTACTGAGTATTTTCAGTAATAATATGTAATAAATAAATTGTAATAAATGTTTTAATTTGTTAAAAAAAACTAACAGTCATTACAACCATTAACTAATATAACAATGTGAAAATATAAACAGTAATCTCAAAGATCTATATGAAAAAATCCAATTTTTTTTTTTATATTTCCAAAGATTAGAGACAGAATGAAAAATTGTTATTTATTGAGGATAATTTAGAGGAAAAAATTTAACTATTTTATTATGTTCATTACTTCTGAATTTATTGTTTTCCGGAAACGCATGATATAGCTTGTCACAAATAAAATTTATATATTTTTCTTGAATCAAAATTTATTTTTGAAATATTTAGATACGGTTAAAATAACATAAAATCATGTTTCGTGATGCTAAAGTAACGTTATATTCCCTAAGCAAAGAAGGAAAACTTTGAAATCACAAAATAATAGGAAGAAATGTTTTCAAATGCAAACGATATTAAACCCTTTTCGAAACTTGAGTAAATAAAGTAAACAAATAAAAGCGATTAGAGCGAACAGCATTTAAATTCCTAACTTGTGATTTTTTCACGAAGTGACTGGGGGAAAATGGAACAAATTCATATATAAATATAAATGAAGTTATTCCAATGTGTAAGCTTGGAAGAAACAAGGCTTAGCAGCAAATACCTCCCAAGTAGTTTTGGGATGTTGCTGCACATGTACTTTTCCTCCCAATGTAATCCAGTGCTATTAAGCAAAGGTATCTTTCTCCATTACATAGGTTTTGTTTATCCAGTTATTGTGTTCCATATACTAAAAGGTTTTCCTTTGCTGCATTCGAGTGTGTAGACTTAGGATATGTGAAATAACGACCAACATATAGGAATCGTATACCACTATCTTTGTGTGGTGGAAGTGACTCTTAAGAGAGTGATAGTAGAGGTAGAAATGACCATATCCAAGCTTACAACTTCTGTGGTTTCAGCAATTATTCTTAAAAAACATAAGGCAAGATCACGATTAAAAACCTTGTTTTTTAAAATTAAATTTCAACTTTTGTAAGTCTTATGAAGTTACATAATGGTTAGATACTTATGTTTTATCTAAACCATTCGGGTTCTCTCACAAAATGGCGAAATGAAATTTCCGTTACGCTCAGAATTTTATTTTCTGCGTTTCTTTGGAATTAATAGCCAAGGGAAAAATCCCTTTAAAGGAATTAGAGGAGCAAAAATTCTAGATCTGATTACATCAAAGGGCAGTTGAGAATATCAATTCCTTAATTGGTCAAACATCTTTATATGCTCTGGAAGTTTTAGAATGAAGTTATATATAAAAGCTATCATCATTTCTTTATTTTTTGTCAATATCCGACAAAAAAATATTCCTGTGAATGCAATTTATAAGAGAATGATATAAATATCCAATAGATTCAGTTATTTAATGACAAGGGAGCTCGTCAGTGGCAAATTATAAGTCGAAAAATATGTGTCCATTTTATTCAAAATGCTCTTTCTCATATATTAAACAATACTTTTTATCTTTTTTAAGATCAAAAGGAAAAATTCTATTATCAACGACTAATTATCTATTTAAAATACAATATAAGAAACAAAATGTAAATATGTTTTTAAATGAATATCTTAGGTTAAACTGTTTCCCTGAAGGTAAGACATAGATCTATCAATACTACCACGCTGTCATGAAAAATATTGCTTCTATTTATAATTAAGGCTGCATTACGTTATTCATTACATTTAAAAGCTGCTTCAGTTGTATTAAGTTCATTCTCATCAGCCACTCTTACTTCTCTCAATCTACTTGGTTCTTTTTCAAGCTCATCTAATAAAATAACTAAAATGAAAATTTATCCTCATAATAAAACAATCATACAGAAAATCACAAATAAAGTTCTGATTGAATTAAACAAAAAAAATTACAAACCTTTTGTAAGAGTTTAACAACAGAATTCTTTGTGTCAGTGGTCTAATCGTCTAGGAGTCACTAGCAATAGTTCTCTCATGAGACTAACTTTGAGGACTTCAAACAAACAAATTGATACACCTGACGGCATAAAAAATGCAAAATGAAAAGCGCCATTTTATGTTTTAAATTTCTAATTAATCCACATTATGTTGGTTGAAACGGGTTGCCGAGTTTGAGATGGATTCTCTTTCTATATATATCGCGTGCAAACTATAATGAATTAAAGTCAATAAAACAAGCTGATTTTCAAAACTACTGCTCTATAAATTTTTTGAACATTTATTCATTTATTTTTTTTTTAAATGATGGCTATACATATTTTGTAACTGTACCACGAAAAAAAAACATAATTCATCTATTTTGCAATCCTTATCTTAATTGTAATTTTAAGCCTTGGCAATGAATTAACCAACATATATTGACTGTAAACAAAAATAAAGAAGTAAAATAAAAACAAATTATTTGAATTTAATTCGATTTGTTCAGTTGAACAACATTAATTAATATTTAAAATTATTTCTAAAATGGAACTTTGTTTGGGAGAAAGAATCTTTATTGAATTTTTGCTTGCTTTTTTATATTTGCGTCTCGTTGAAGCTTTAAAATTGTTAATCTGCTCATTTCATAATCTGAAAAATCAACGGATTTATTTCCTTAAAGTGTGGAATCGTTTGCAAAATAAATTATCCAAACTTTATTTAGAAAATGTATACAATTACCTATTGCAAATCGTTAAAATGCAGACATCTGCTTCAACAGTTTCTTTTCACACCTGCTCCTCTATTTCATTTGTCAAAATACACGAAAGGAAGAGACAAAATTCCACAGAGCTGGTATGCCAATAAAGGGAGTGCAACCCTACTCAGGCATTGGACAAGATAAAAACTCGTGCTTTGTGCATAGAATTTTATCCACTGTAGCCGCATTATCCATTCCCCATTATATTTGAATGGGAGATCTTTTCTCTCTTTTAACTGTTCAATTTTAAAGCTTATTTAAGCCATGGTTAACAATTGCTGTGAAATTGGATACAAAGAAAAAGTTTCTAAGAACAATTCTCTGTCATTTCCCAGGTATGTGCAATAAAACATATTCTATTAATATCCATTTTAATTCATTTTAAACTTTTGTAACCTCGATTACTCAGTGATTTAGTCGTTAAAACTGAATAATATTTCATAGTTTGGTTTACTTATTGTATTTAATTTATTTAACTTCTTACTAAGGTTCATTTAAACTGATGGAAGTACATTATATTTTGCTATTTGCTTTATTTTATGCTCGAATGTGTTGCAAGCGATTGGCTGAAAGCTCGACGTGATTTTTTCTAGCTAATACAACTGTTTATTAAAACATTCTTATATAAACATACTTTTTATTCATCCAATCAAGTTCAAGTAAATTTTTTAACTTGTAGTGGATGACATTTGGTTCTAATACAGTTTTTTTTTAAATATTAGTTCATTAACTTGGTTAATTAATTAAAAACTAATTTTTTCGCCAAAAATCTCCGCTTCCTCATTGCCAAATACATAACGAATTCAGTTTATTTTTTTCCAACAGTAATGCGGTTAGGCTTAACACGTTTTTGGCCGATTATTTTAACGATTCTGTTTATTTTCATAATGCTTAATGCATATAAAACTAAACATTGTTAATTAATTATCTTTTCTGATTCATTTTGAAGTACTTTTGAACTTAAATAACACAGAATTAAAAAATAGAAATTTCCAATCTGTATTGCGTTCTACAACAGCTGTAGAAAAATTACACATTTTGCGTTGTCCCAATTGTCTTTGAATAATCAATTGGCGTTGAAAATTCAAAGCTAGTATAATTTTTAATCAATTATTTATAGTAATTGTAATTGTTAGGCCGGCATAGTTGGAATCTATTTCTTTTTTCAGGGCTGTAGTTCTAATTAATACTCCTAGTTTAATTGCAAATATTTGAATCATTTATATTTATATCATAAGCCATTATTTTGTGGAAAAATAGTAATTTAAAATAAAATATTTTTTTTATGATTCATTTACAATTATTTGGTGTGATAATTTGTGGTTCTTTTTATTAAAAGAAAGATGTTCTTAACTGAATCTTAGGCTTTATTTAGTCACTTAAAATTTATTTATGGTCCCTCAAAAGACTCTGTATTTTTTTTTCAAAATTAACATTCTTGAACTTTAATTTAGTAATACATGTTTTTGTCTCATGTTAATATCATAATTTAGAGTTATATAACATTTTGTAATTAATGTAAAACTTTGACAAAATAAGAGTCAATATCTTGCTATTTGATATGCATTTTGATATTAGAAAAGGTTTCCTACCAGTTTTAAACTTTAAAAAAATAATTGCAGTAATAAATTAAATCGTAAAAGATTCCTATAATATAAAAATTTAAGATTTAATAATTTCTCTCTCTAATAACATGGATAGTATTGACATCTGCATAAGCACAGTGTTTTGAAGGGGAAAAAAGATTTATGTCACTTTTAAAATCTGTTTTTATAAAGGTTTTATCTGTTTGAGATAATGAAGAAAGTATTTGAACATGTAACGTAAAATATAAAGATGTTTTTAGGTAAATAAAAGAAATAAAATGTTTACTTAAAGAAGAAAAATGATTACTTTTAATTAATGCAAAAAAAGCCAAAAACTTAACATGAGTTAAATTTTAAAAAAACTCAGATATTTATGTTTTGAAAACGAAAAATTATTTTCGAAGCCAGTTTACTGGTTTTTGCTTAGTATAATAATTGCTAAACAAAAAAAAGAAAAGAAAAGAAAAAAAGAAAGAAACTTTCCAGGAAATTAAAATCGATCGGAAATTATAATTGCCGGAAAGCAAAAGATTGCGCAACAGATTTTGGGTTTGCCAAGATTTGGAATATGTCGCCACAAATGGTATCTTTACTCTCAGATTCCTCTCAAACCACGTGGTTCATGTCGCGTATACTTGTTCCAACAAGAAAGATACGATTGGTGCCCTCGATTTACATACCAGTTCTATGCAAATTCCTCAACATATTAAATACACTTTATAAAAACATAATCAAAGCCTAAACAAATCAATTTTGGTGTTCATGTAAACTCTATAAAGAAAAACCAAAAAATGAGAAAAAAGAAATTTTGGGTAACCTTTTTAGCATGTTTTTTTAATTGGTAGCACATAGATTATTAGTTTGTTTGCCTGGATATAAATTGTACTAGTGTTGCAGTTATTCAAAAAAATATCTTATTATCACTTTAATACGTACCTATACAGAATTTGCAAATTAAATAGATAATGTGAAAAACGAAACATTTCTCCCCAATTTTATGGACCTGCCTATTTTATCTACAGATTTACTTGATTTTTCCATTATAAAGGTAGCCTTTATAAGTATTAACCACATATAAATTTTATCTAAGTATTTTTCAGGAAAAATCGTTCAATATTGCAAGAAAATGGATTCGTGTTTGGTTTTAATCGCCAAATAATCAAAATCGTATCGTAAATCGAATTTAATCTAAATCGTATTAGTTGTACTACAGATTTTCACGTCTATGTCAGCGGATTACATAAACTGTACAGATATATCATCGTGCCATCTTTCATTTCCCTAGTTCAAAAAAACATGCGTGACCGAAGTATTTTGATATAGTTCTAAGTGATGAAAACTGTAAACATCTCGTTTCTTCCTTATGATATCCAATCAGAAAAGAATGAAAGAAAGATATCAACATGAAGGATTGAATTCTCATCTACTAACACGAAAGGGAAATTTATGTAGGGAATAACAGCAAAATGGGGGAATTTTAAAATGAGACCAGATATACAAATTGACAGCAACATGCAATAAATATAAAATGAACCCAGATTATTTGTAATGTTTTAGGTAGTCCTTAAGAGTACAGTATAGAGCATGTTATGACACAGAGTGTTTATATTTTAAAATATATAATTTCAGCTGTGTATTATACTTAAAAGCACAACAAAAGAAAATTTACAGATAGGTTTCATGAAAATGTATTAGCATTTTAAAGTTGAATTAGATACTTTTCCGTGCATTGTCAATTGTCAGATACAAATTAATTATTTCCAAATATTTTTAATTACAATTCTCCCTCCTTTTTATTTTAGAAGCTGCATCTTGCTTCTATTTACCCAATGCATCATGAAGTATTTTTATGCCGGCTTTCTGGCACGGAGGTAGCGCGTCTCCCTCGTAAATTGACACTTTATTTGTACGCTGCACTGATTATTTTGAAACTTTACGTTACGATTGTTGCATTCGAAATAGTGTACTATATATATTTAATGAAATTGTCATTTTAAAACTATTAAACCTCTTTAAAATTATTACGCCAACTTTCTGTCACAAAAGAAGCGCGTCTTCCTCGTGTTCTGGGAGTCCCGGGTTCGAGTCCCGGTTCGGGCATGGTTGTTCTTCAATGTGCTATCTGTGAGATGTGTGAATGTGCCACCCTGTAAATAAGGGTTCTGAAAGCGAATATAATGAGTGTATAGCTATGTACAGATAGTTCTATGTTGTATAGATGAGTGTATAGCTATGTAGCTTGCAGAACTCTTGGCCCTGGTTGGCGCTAATTCAAAAAACAAGTGACGCTCCTTTCGGCTTAAATTTGCAGCTGTATCAGCGGGGGGCTTGACCAGGCAAGTGCCATAAGTAACAACAGTAACATCATTTTTACGTTTAAACGAGAACTTAACAAAAAGTAAAGGCAGTATGTTAAGACTTATAAAGTTATCGATGTCTTTTAAGATGGTCGGACCTATCAAAAATGAAACACAAGAAGACTCTCAAGTACAAGCAGCGAGACCGCAAATTAAAGTAGACTTTTCAAAATGGAGATTAACGAAGAAATCAAAATTGAAAATGAGAAAAAATAAACTTCGGTGCATACGTGTGCGTGTATGTGCATGTCTGCATTTGTGTGTGTTTAAATGTGTTTACATAAACTTCCTTGTAGATACATTGATCCGTAGCTCAGGTGGAACTGGAAAAGAGAAAAAAGAAGAACCGTTTACTAGGAAGTCCAAAGAAATTGGTTTTGTTTCCGATATTTTCTCCTTAAGCTTGAAAGGGATTGAAAGGAAGTTATCTTTTTTTTTAGAGAAGATGGAGAAAAAGGAATCCTAGATTTTCTTTTCTTTTGTGACAGGAGTATAAATCAATATCTTCCAAAAATAAACTTATCCATTTTAAAAATGCATTTAAACTTTTAAAAAAGCGAACTCTTTTTGTGGAACGTTTTATGCGGTAATGAGAGATGTAAAACAAATTAATGTTTTCCTTATTCTTTTTGAAATAAAAAATTTACATCTTATCCGAAAACAACCTTTTCAAATTCCCAGTGCGCCGACTTTCAGGGACAGGATTAGCTAGTCTTCTCCGTGATCAGGGCGTCCTGGGTCGAGCCCCGGTTCGGGCATGGTTATTCTTTACCTGTTCTGTCTGTGATATGTTTGAATGTGTCCCCTTGTAAAAAGGTGCTGTGCAAACGAATGTGATGCGTGAGTAACTGTTGTGTATGTGATGTCTTTATGAAATGTGTTGTCTACTTCTATAAGCCCCCGTGTTAAACTTAGTGGTGCCCAAAGATTTCTAAATGTTCAATAAAGAATAAATCTGAGTGCTTGAAATTCTGGTAGAAAAGCATTTGATTTTGGTATGAAAGCAAGCTAAACAAAATAATTAAAGGAAAATTACCTAATTAATAGAAATTATATATATATATATATATATATATATATATATATATCATAAACCTGTTTAAGTACTTACACATAAAATTTTGGTTTTAAGAAGACATTTTTTTTACTGATTTGACTGAAAATAACGAAAGTAGAAAAGTCAAGACAAATTTTATTTTGCATACTAATTGATTTCCTACTTAACGCACAAAATTTCCTTTGGAATTGCAAAATGAATGGATTAACTTAAAATGTTTAAATTCGTTACAGCAGTAAATAGAGTACATATCATCAATGCTGTAGCTAAATGTCTTATACTGAATTTTCCAAAACATATAATTGTTGAAAAGTGTATTATTGAAAAATGTACTAGTATTATTAAAATAATCTGGTTTCAAATTGTTGCATGTGATTAATGATTGTTATAAGTTGCTATAAAATGCTGTCTTCTTCTAGTGGTTCACATTTTAGATGTTTTGTGGTATATGAATTTTGAATTACATTTTGATTTACCGGCGATTAGATTAAGTTTAACTAATCGGCGAAATGGAAAGTAATAATCTATATTGGAGTTTTTAAGTTGAAATTTTATAAACCAGTAATATAAGACTAGTTTTAAGTGTTTAATTGTATTTCATTCTACAAAGAGAAATATTTTTCTCCTTCCATTGTCTGTGGGTTTGATTTATTATCATTAACCCATCATCAGCAGATTGCTTATGCCATTCATATTTACATTCATTGTCAAGATTCCAATTTCCCTTTAAAAACTTCTCCCAGGGGGCGCTTCGTAATTGAGGATGAGATGCTTCCGTTATGGTGGTTGGATCTCGCCACCCTTGGTGGGTATACTGATAGGTGGGGGTTGGATTCCTCCCATCGATGGTGGGACGTACTTCCTACTGCGAGGTTTGTACCGTGGCTGGTGATGGCCATTAGGATTCAACCACAGTTCCCGCCAGTGTTGCTGTTGAGGCGGTTCGGTCATTCAGTTTTATGGTTAATCTGTGTGCCTTCGTGGCGGGTCAGAAAGTCTGTCTATGACTTACCTCTAGAAACTTTTAAAACTCTCACAATAGCGTACTTTCATCAATAGGTTTCGCATATATCGTCATTGCGTTATTAAAATGTCGAATGTCAGATTTTTCATACTATTTTATTGACGTAAAACACTTGTAAAAGCTACCAAAATTATGCGATACGTGATTGTCGTATACCACAAAATGCCATTAGTCGCTAATGGTTCCAGTTATTACATCAATTACAAAAACCACAGGGCATTTTGATATAACAACAATGTTGAAAAAAAATCTTCAAATCCTTCTTCCATCCATAAAACCGAATTCATTATGTATCGTATAGAATGGTGAATATACAGCTAGCCATAAAACATAATTTTTCAACAATAAAGATATTAATTGTATAAACATAAAATATCCATTGGAAGAGAATGAACTCAGAATTTTGAAGTTAAGAAATTTCCTACTTAGAATCGGCTTATTAGAACTTTTTGAATTTTATGAATTTTATCAGCTTATTATTTTTCAGTATTTGGTAAAATAAAATCTTGCATCAACTTGAAGATTAATTGATTTTATTTGATTAAATTGAATAAATTTAATTTAGTTTATGATTGTTTTTTATGATGTTTGGTTTTTTGAATAAGAATTTTGAGTCACTACAAATCCTCTATACGTAATTTTAAAAAATCATTATCATCACACACAGAAAATTTCTTTTAATTCAAACAGCCTGATTGCAACTAAAATATTTCAACTAATAACAACTAATAAACCAATTTTGAAATTGATTATATTATTTGAGAAAGAGAATAAAGTTAAAGGAACACACAAGCGTTAAGGAAAATAAAGCTAACTTTTTTAAAATCAAATAATTAACAAAAATTGAAGCTTCTGCAAATATTTTAACTGTTTATCAAATGATAATAATATAAATCTCATTTCTAAAGATTACTTCTATTTCTTTATTAAATTTATATAGAAGAATGTTGAACAGTTGTAAGAAAAACGAAGCTTCACGTAAATGTACTATAAATATCCTGGTAAAATTACCAATTACTTGGGAAAAGATGGTTCACATCAGGGCCTTAAAATCTAAAACTTTTTATGCGTCAAAAAGTGAATCATAGTTTTAAGGAATTGCTTAGTTTAAGAAGATAAATAACACTTGTGTTGTTCCGCTTTACAAAGGAAAAAGGAGAGCAGTAACTTCAGAGGGTATGAAACCCCGAGCATCCGAAGGCAGAAATCTGACTTCTAGCTCACACACGTCAAAAAAAGTCTTTTTATGGGGCGGACTTCATTCATGCATCCCCAGATCGTAATTTAGATCTGGACCAGAGTAAGATAGTCTCTGACCCAGTATCCCCAGAAGTATTACTTCCGACATGGGGGACTTTGTGATCTCGACAGATTTAACGTACTCCAGCCACCATACACATTGAGAGTCTTCGGCTGGTGGGTTCGAACTCGCAGCTCAAGGGATGCAAATCAGACGCTCTATTAACCAGCTTATTCAAGCCCTTAAATAACACTTTAAATTAATTTTTACATAATGGTAGTAATGAGAGAAAGAATTTTATTTGCCTTAGTATAAATAATTGTATTTTTTGTAGTAAAGGTTAATTTTTATAGAATAATGCATCATAGGAATTCAAAATGTTCATGTATTACATAAATACCGGAATGAAATTATATGTTTCTTTATTTTTAAGTTCAACTCGAAGCTTATAAAGTTATAAGAAATGAGCAATGTATGTTTAGGCAGGGATTACGTTGAAATATAAAATATATAATCTCTAAATGGAATAGAAAATGCAATTAATGATTTATTTACATAATAACTATTTATTTTTTTCAAAAATATTTTTATAAATAGTGCATACAATTAACTTATCTCATTTGTTTCTTAAAAACTATTTTTTTTCCAAAAATATTTTAATAAATAGTGCATACTATTAATTAATCTCTGATTTATTTACTTCCAAACTATTTTTTTTTCAAAAATATTTTAATAAATAGTGCATAATATTAATTTATCTCTGGCTTATTTAATTAAAAACTTTTTTTTCAAAAATATTTAAATAAATAGTGCATGCTATTAATTTATCTTTCATTTATTTACTTCAAAACAATTTTTTTTTTCAAAAATATTTTAATAAATAGTGTATACTATGAATTTATCTTTGATTTACTTACTTCAAAACAATTTTTTTCAAAAATATTTTAATAAATAGTGAATACAATTAATTTATCTTTGGTTTATTTACTTAAAAACTATTTCTTTTTTTTCAAAAATATTTTAATAAATAATGCATACAATTATTTTATCTATGGAAAGCAACAAACATTTATCGCGATTACCCTCAATTAAGCTTCTCAATTTAATGACTAAAATATAGGAAAATTCTGATTGCAGTGTTACATTTTAATGAATAACTGATACTTGTGAACCAAATATTGATGAAATGCGTAGGATTTCTCCCGAAGGTTTCATTTGCTTACTCAAGCCAAAAATTTGTTACCATGGCAACTGGATGACGGTTTTCACATGTCACTTGTTTCGTTTAAAGCCTTGGGGCTATAATATACCATACTAATTTTTCCATAATGAAGAACGTGTTTACATTTTAATCATGCAGTTTCTGCTGAATAATTTAATTAATTTTTCAGTAGAAAAATGCTGAAAAAATTGCCTTCGAATTTCTTGTTTATTTTTCATTATCTTTTATTTTATGGATCTTGCAAGCGAATCCATAAAATTGGGATTCTAGTGAGTTTTTTTCTATGTAAAAAATACACATGTATCTGGAATTTTTCCTTATCATAACTTAACTAACTTAACTAACATTTTCTAATTCCCTCCAAAAAAGTCCATACAAGACAAATAATACATTTTGTTATGAAGTTTTGTGGCAAAATTTACGAAAAATTATATTTATTATTTTCCTTCCATTTTCTTCAATGCAGTAAGTTTATTCACTAAGAATTATTTTCGAATGTAAATCTTTATTTTCTGAATAAGTCATTGTTAGAAGAATTTACGTATTTCATCATTAAAATGAGTTGAAAATGTCATTCTTCAAGGTCAAAGGATTTTTCCGTTTAAAATTGGCATTCCTAAGCAAACATCTGTACAATAGTTAACGGATGTTAGCTTTAACATTTCTGTCCAAAATATTATTAATAATAATAAATTTTCTTGCTTCGAAGTTATTCTTTAAGTATTTGAGAACGGAAAAAGGAAGAGGAAGTGTACTTAAAATCCACACATCTCATTTGTTGATTGTCATAGACTATTAAATAAAGAATTTGCTTTTTT
>JAOUZG010050344.1:1025041-1053882 GCA_026289955.1 Argiope argentata | reverse complement strand
AAATTCAATTTGGTCTTAATATTTTTAAAAAAATAATTTTGACCAAAATTTTATAATTATTAACCAACATCATTTTCGCTGAATTTAAATTGTTAATAAGCAAAATTCATTGTTCAATGGCAGAATGAACCATATAGATTTCTGCATGCAAGGCGTTAGGACTAATCACATCTAATAAACAAAATAAAATTTCATTATCTGGATCAGATGGATAATAATCCATCTGATCCAGATAATGAGATTAATAGTTTTAATATCGAGACATTAAATATCTCAAAATTCAAACTACTAATTAATATAAGAAACAAAAGGAGAAATTTAGTTGACTTTAAAAATGAAACTATATTTGCTTGTGTAATATTTACATTAAATCACCTAAATTCACTAAATATAATTTTATTTACCAAATCTAAATTTTTATTATTTGCTTCTCGATGACATAATTTCTACGATAACAATTTTTGACAAATTAATGTATATTTTGATAATTAACATTAATTTAACATTAAGTCAATGAATTCAAAAAAAACATTAAAATATTCTATTACCATCGGAAACCAAAAACGTCCAATTCCTCAGTATTTTAATTTATAAGAAAGTGAGGGAAAAATCTATTAAAAATCCCATCCTTTCAAATATGAATCGAATCATGAATTGATAACATTTAAAAAGTATTCAGAAATCAAAAGTTAGCATTAAATGTGAAAATATTTCAAAATCAGAAGATAATTTTGTGCCTCCATGTTTATACCAGCGATGCCGATGATTTCACAAATCATATTTTATTATAAAAATCATTTTGTTGATAAGTTGTTTGCTGTATCGTTCGAATGTATGCTGAAACACGCACAACTTTTAGATTACCTTCTAGACAGTATTATTCATATAAAATCAATTTTTAGACAAATTAATATACTAATTGATAATTAAGAACTCTAAAAACATTAAAAAATTTATTTTCATTGAGAACTGATAACTGTACAAAATCTCTAAAGTCTAATTTAATGGAAAATTCATTAAAAAAATCCATTACAAAATTTCATCTTTACTAATATGAAACATCGAAGTGAAATTTTCAAAAAAGAATCCAGAGAATCAATAGATAATATTAAATGCGACTACATCTAAAAAAGTGAGGATAAGTTTGCACCTCCGCGTTTATATTAACATTATAGATAATTTCACGCGTCGTGTTTTAATACAAACATATTTTTATTGATAAGTTGTTTACTATATTGCTGGAATGGCGACCGAAACACGCACAGCTTTCAGATCCTGAGATGCTTCCTTTTAAGTTTCTAAATCATCCTTTTCGGAACGGTAGCTCTTTCAGGAGAGGTAATCATTCTTTTTGTCTCCTTCCTCGTGGTTGGTCCACCCCACGGTTAGGTGTAAATAAACTTGATCGCTCCCCAATTTATCACTATGTCACTACGGCACGCGAATCTAACATCGCCTAACCTGCTTTCACCCCCCATTCCACAGACCGGGAAACAATTTTTCTTGTGCTTCTGGACCGATTCGTTTTGTTTCCTATCACATGCAATCTCCTGAAAAACATTCCATATTTCATTTTGCTCGGTACAGATCTCAGCGGTTTTCGTTACTGTGTTTTTTTTATTGCAAAAAAAAAAATAGCATACACGCTCACAATTGCAATCAGAAATGGGGATAAATAATCCCCTCCCTTTTATTTGTCCGGACATCATCACTTACTTAATGGGATTCAGTACATATGTGTCTTTTTTTATTATTATTTTTATTTCGGGGCAGCTGCGTTATGATGGCGTTTCAGCTGCCACATATTCAGTAATAAATCTTCACCTTGTTGTGTCTTTCAGAAGTGTAATCAAACTGTAAACCTTTGCCAAACGGGGGATTTATGTCATTAATAAATCGCACGTGCCTCAAAATCATTCTGAGCAAAATTAGGGGGAAAATGTGTTAGTTATCTTTCAATTTAAGAAATTTTATAAAAACTGAGCAAACCTAACAATTGTGTGATTAAATGAGAAAAATAATTAAAATTGATTATCAAAAGGAATTTTATTACTGCTTAATGAATCGGAAAATGTCATAATTATTTTTAAATGCTGCTGATTTTTGCTTGGGGTTGTGACAGATGCATCCTTATAATTGCTTCTCAGTAAAGAAAGCTGATTTTTTTAATGTCTTTTAGTGTCTCATTAAATTTTTTTTCTTTTTTCATTTGACCCAATTGACCTTCAAAAAATTGAGCAATTTTTGTGCCCTTTTTTTAAACAATTAGCTTTACTACTTGTAAATTAAAGGTATTTAATCTCCTTCTTTACTGTCACTGCTTTCACTAGAGGTTGATTTTTCAATTCGGTTTAATTGTTAATTCACCATTTCTGAATTTTTATTCTCGATTAATTCATCGAAATTTCCTTCATCCATATTCGGAAATTCTTAACTACCAATTGTTTTTGCAATTTGTGGGATACTTTTGGCTTCCTTTTCAATACAGCAGAGTATCCCATATGAAATTCTAAATTTAAACTAATTAGGAGAAGATTAAAGGTATTTAATCTCCTTTACTGTCACTGGTTTCACTAGGGGTTAATTTTTCATTTCGGTTTTATTGTTAATTCACCATTTCTGTTTATTCTCGGTTAATTCTTCGAAATTTGATTCATCCATATTCGGAAATTCTTCTCTACCAATTGTTTTTGCAATTTGTAGGATACTTTTGGCTTTCTTTTCAATACGGCAGAGTATCCCTGTGAAATTCTAAATTTAAACTAATTAAAAGAAAGCAATTAAAATGCATTGGTAAAAAAATCTTGATCAACATTGATTTAAATTATTTAGAAAGTTTCCGACTGTTTGCATATTGGATATAGAATATATAAAGATTTTTGAGATTGCAACATATTAAATTTTAAAATGAATCTGATAATCATTCTGGTATTAAATCTGCTTTAATCATAAATATTTTGGCAATTTTCTAAACCCTGTAAGTTCTCTAAGTTTTCTATTTTTCAAGGTGGCTATCGGAAATTTCATTCCAAATGTGGAATTTAAGAAAAAGATAAAATGTTACACTTTTAGATAAAGGTAAAAAAAACTAAAAGTGATTTATAAGTTTTGCTGATACGAAATTATGGTAAAATTATTTTATAAAGATTTCATGATTTTGAAAAGCAGTTAGATGGCATAGAAGTCTCACTTTTCTAAGATCCAAACCACACTGTTACTATTAAATCACCGAAAGATAACGATCATAAAAATATTTTCAATTGAAATCAACTCTCGATTTAAAAAGCATAGGATATCAATGGGATAAAAAACAAGAAATAGGAAACTTAATAAATACCGCAAATCGAAAAGTCCACAATGAATATATTAGCAGGTAAAGAAGGCATTTTATAACTTTGTTTCTTACCTTTGTTCTTACAGAAGTTACAATATCTTCTTTATCTTTTTCATTTTAATGCCAAATACATTCATTTTGACCAGGCCAAATTTCAGTAAAATTTGGTTTACCAGAATTCAATATAATTTGATTAGATTCACATCCCACGTTGAAACACCACGGGCATATTTGAAACGTACTTCAGAAATTTGAACCGTGTAAATTTAATTCGTGAGATACGATTCTACGAAAGATTTTCCGCTTTTGCGCTCCTGATGTTTATTAAATCTGGGGAATTCCAAACGTTCGTTCTCTAATATGACGCTGGAAAAATTGGTTTCCAGGTCCACTAAGCATGATACAAAATGGCGAATTCCATCTTCAAAGCAGTCCTATCTTTATAAGAGGAACTACTTACCATATAACTTTAAATAAATAATTCTTGTATATATAAAAACTTATTTATTTCATATATCTGGAAAACAAATCTAACGATTTGTGTTTGAAATTTGATCCAGAACTCAACTCCAACGATTTATTTTTCAAATTTGAACCAAAACACAACTTTAATTATTGATGTTTGAAATTTGATCCAAAACACAACTTTAATTATTGATGTTTGAAATTTGATCCAAAACACAAATCTTTAGAATAGTGTTTTGAATTAAATTTTATATTTAAGTAAGGTTCTTGTATATATAAAAGAATTCCTTTAAGTTTATACATATAGATGTTTTTCCTGAAAAAACGTGTTTTACAGACAAATTTTTTTTGGAAACTAAAAATCAACAAATAGATATATATGAGCACCTAACTGTGTTTGAGACGGAATTGTGGCTAGAGCTTCGGCCTCCAGTGTATTTTTCTCATGATCGATTCTACGTTAGCAATTCAGTTCAATTTCGTTTTTCGAAAAATTGAAGCGAGAAATTCTAATATATAGATATATAAATTAATTTCTTGTATCTCAGTTACGGCTCTTATGACTGGGAACAAATTTTATATTTAGATGAGATTTTGTTTTTTTTAACTTTATCTACATAGGTGACTTTTATGCAAAAAGGTTATCTTATTCCTAATTTAATTCTTTAAAGAATTAATAATGTCCTACTAATCTAAAACTAGGACATTAATCATATATAATGTAACTTACTTAACCTAATCAATTAAGCCAAAAGTCACATTTACATATTTTGTTGTAAGTTATGAAACATTTTTAAATGTCTTTCAGTAATATGTATTTTAACCCTTTGCACTCCAAAAAATAATCAGACGCAAAATTATTCACCTAGTACAAAGATTTGTTTATTACTATGAAAAATAAATATACATAATTCTTTAAAGAATTACATAATTCCTTAATTGAATTTCTTTGAAAAATTAATCTACATCTCTTAACCATTATGTAGGCGTTTTTAACAATTCAATTGGAAAAATAAATAAATAAAAATTCAAAATGATGCACAATATTGAATGGTGAGTCAGAGGCACCATCGGAGTGCAAAGGGTTAAGGAAGGTAATCTGAAAGGGATTTAAATTATTTATTTATTCTATTATACCGAAAGTAATATCTTATCCAGTACATTCCATCTCTTTTCTAGCTTATTCAAGTAATAATTCTTTATTCTATGATTAAACATGAAATACATGATTTTATTGTTAACCATTTAACTGTTTTATTTTCTTTAATATCTAATATGATGACACCTTCTATTTTAGGAATATTTTCTTATTTTGTTTCAAATGGAAATCCATTGAATACATGACTTATCTATTTATTCGAATTAATTTTCATATCGAATTATAATCATTACGAATGGTTTATTTTTAGCAATCAAAATTCAATAAATCGATGCACGTACGGCATACTGGCAAAACTCTTAAACGGTTCAGAAATTTTTAAATTATTAATCTTTAATTTGACTAGTTTCATATTTGTAACGATGGATATTTTTAATCGATTTTTTTACTCACCCTCTAACAAATAGATTTTAAAAATTTAGTATACTTATATTCTTAATGAAAATGCATTTTTATTTTTTACTTTCAGAGCATAGTAATAAATTAACTTAAAAAAACTTTTATTTGAATGGCAACTCCGTGTATGAAATTTGTGAAAAATATTTATAATCAAAATGATAATTAAATAATGAAGAAATAATCATTAGATTATGAAGAAACAATAATTAAAATAATGAATTATTAATTATTAAAATTAGGATGAAATACTAATTAAAATGATGAATAACAAATTAAAATTTTAAAAAAGTGCTTTTCTAAATATATTAATGTGAAACTTATTTATAAACAATTCTTCGAATTAAAGATTAGGTGTTTTAGTTTTTCTTTAAAAAATTAAAAGAAAAAATTACTAAAAAAATTTCTTTTTTTAATTTACTGAATGAAATGTTTTCACTCACAAACAAATCCTTTATTTTTCATCGACACAAACACGGAAGTATTTTCTTTGTGTAAAAAAACCATTCTTTGACAGAAAAAGACGGAGGAGAGTTTATCCCTGCCGTGAAAACTCTTTTTTTTACCTCTCATATATATATATATCTATAAAATATATCGAATTTTTTTTCTAAAATCCACTTTATGTAACCTCATTCTGAAAAGGTTTGATCGGAAGTGGTTTCTAAATCTTCCTTCTTTCCTCAAAGTAACCGAAATCAATACATTCCTACCAGAATCTGAAGAGGAAAAAAAGGGTTTGTTGCATTTTGACAGCTTCATTTATTTTAAGAATACAGAAGGGTCAATGCACTTTATTTTTCAATATTTTTTCGGAAAAAGGATGAGATAATTTGACAAATATTCGATTTTCAGATATGTTTGTTTATCTGATAAGATGACACAATGCATGAATTCTTTCTTTTCTTTCACATTATGTGCATTTTTAATTTCTTTTTCAACTCTCGAGGTGTCTATTTTTAGAAACTGGGATTCTAAGCAGCTACTTCACAGATTATAACTATTATTTCATGCGATTATCTGGAAATAATGGCAGAAAGTATAAAAAATTAACTTTGTTGTTAATAATGGCGCTTGCCATGGACAAGCCTGTTGATGCATCAGTGGATTTAAAACGAAATATTCGTCTCTTGATTGAAATAGCGCCAACTAGGGCCAAGAGTGCGACTTTATCTACACACTCATCACATTCACTTGCACAAAACCTTTTTATAAGAGGGCGAATTCAAACACCTCACTGACAGAACACAGAAGAACAACCATGCCTTAACCTGAACTCGAGATCGGGACGCGCAGATCACCAGGAAAACGCGCTACCTCTGTACCAGCGTGCTGGCACTTATAGTTGTTTGTTAATGAATGAGCATAGGACATTTACATGTGCGAAATCATGAAAGCAAAGTTACCGTGGCAAAAATTGAAAACGAAACTTAGTATCTCGATACTTCCAGTATAATAAAACCACAATTAAAATTTGAATCCTTCTGCTAGCATACCTTACCATGATAGATATGATTAAACTTGCTTTCTATGTATCTGAATGAAAAAAGTTTTTTGGCCAGGTTTTTTAATACTTTAATCAAAGGAAATGTTAATAGTATACTTTGTATAGAGTTTAGAATAGACTCTATGGTATGGTATGAATGTGTATATTGAAACAATTTTGATTCGTTGCATTTCCGCATCACCTTGATTCAAAATTACTTTATGTGGAGGCGGAGGAAATTTATTTTCCCTAAAGCTTAAAATAGATTCGATGCCTATGAATTTGGTTAATATTCATATAAAAAGTGTAAATATTTTCATTTCCTATCATCTTCATTTATTGAACTTCACTGCAAAAATATAAATAGTTTGCTTTACTTAAAGCTTAGAATAGATTCCATGCCAATGAATGTGGTGAATATTCTTATTGAAACAAGTTTGAATCTTTTCATTCCCTATCATCTTCATTTATAGAGCTTCATTGCAAAATTATCAATAGTTTATTTTCTTAAAGCTTAGAATTGATTCAATGTCTAAGAATGTGGTAAATATTTATATCGAAACAAGTTTGAACTTTCAATTTCCGTATTGTTGATGCGTACCACATTAATAAGGGAGGGATAAATAGTTTTTTTCTTAAATAGATTTTATGCTCTTGAAAATGATAAATATTTACAAAAAATATTTTTTATCGTTTCACTTTCACATCAGCTTCATTTATAATTACCGAATAAGATGGTACACATTCTTTTTTCAATTTCTTCTATTAGCTCACACTTTCCCTTTATATTTCATTTATAGAGTATATATCTTGTTCATATTTTCAATAGTTAATAAAATACTTTTTATTCATCCAATGAAGTTCAAATACATTTTTTAAAACTTATAGTGGATAACATTTGATGATAACACAGTTTTTTCAAGTATTGATCATTAATTTTTTGTTCATTAATTAAAAACTAACTTTCTCGCCAAGAATCACCATTTCCCCGATACCAAATAAGCAAATAATTCAGTTTGTTTTTACCACACACTAATGAGGTTAGGCTTAACATGTTTTCGGCCGATTATTTTAAACGATTCTGTTTATCTTCATAATGTGGGATGCATTTAAAATTAAACGTTGTTAATTAATCGATTTTTCCTATTCATTTTGAAGCACTTTCGAATTAAAATAATGCAGAATAAAGAAAATTAGAAATTTCTTATCGGTATTGAGCTATCCCTGCTGGCGTAGAAAATTTTGCGTTGCCTCATTTGACGTTGAATCCTCAATTGGCGTTGAAGCATTACTTAATTTTGATCACATATTTATAGTAATTCTAATTATATGAAGGTATAGCCTGGATGATAGGGTGTTGGATTCGCATCCCTTGGATTGCGAGTTCTAACCCACCAGCCGCGGACTCCCAGTGTGGGTGGACGTTAAATCACAAAGTTCTCCATGTGGAGAGTAATTCCAGTGGGGATACTGGTTAGAGGTGATCGCTCTCTGTTCCAGTTCTAAATTACAATCAGTAGATGAATGCATGAATGAAGTTCGCCCCGTAAAAAAGGTTTGTGACGTGTGCGAGATAGATGTCGGACTTCTGCCTTCGGTTGTTCAGAGGTCCATACCCTCAGAAACTACTGCACCCCTCCTTCCGTTGTAAAGCGGCACACGAAAACAACAATAATTGTAATTATTTAATAAAAAGTAACTAAAATAAAAAATTTCTTAACTTCTTAATTTTTCCTAATAACCTAAGTAGATATTGATATTTTAATTGTTTTTTTTTTTTTGAAATACTTGTTTCTAATTTTTGATTGGTAGAGTATCCTGCATGACTCATAAAGTTTTGAGATTATAATAATCCTGACAATTCCTAAATTCTTCATCATCATTTGGGTAGTGTTGACTTTGTAGTATAGTCTCACCTTGGGGGCAGAAGGTTCCATGTTCTATACCTGATTACACCGAAAAACCCTCGCGGAAGTGGGTCCAGTGCACGCTAAATCCGTCGAGGCCATCCTCCCGTTGGCGTGGAGCGGAAGTTTGGAGACGGGTTTCCGACTGAGACATCATCCTCTTCATCTGACAACGGTTTAAAATTGCGTGGTCCTTCCCAAAATGGCCCTAGTGTCGCTTTAAACAGGGATGCTAATATAATTAAACAAAAATTCAGAGTCTCCCAATTGAAATAAACCATGAATGCATTTATTTTTCAGAAGTATAATATATTTTCACTAAACATTTACTAACAGTTATTTGATCTGCTTTATTTCCTAATTTATATGAACGGAAAATAAATGCACTTATTTTGCCTTTCATTGAGCTTAGAATGGATATCATGCCCATAAATAATCGAAAGGAACACTTTCAAACTAAAAAAAAAGCTTAAGAAGGATATTTGTAGTATTTTTTACCATTAGCGAGCTTGTTAATCAGCTGAGGACTAATATGATTATATTTCCTCAGAATCAATGCACTACAAGAATTTTTAATTGTAACTTCTATAAGGCTGAATATACAAATTTTTGGCTGCTTATTTCAAGTCTGCAGTTGCATTTTCTGACTCCGAAGGTTTTAGGTTTGAAACCTAATTCTGATTTCGTTGATCCACAGTGTTAATGGCTTCAGTGTACATTAAATTTATCAAGTGCTATGTTTATTCTTTTCGAATGTGTAAAAATCTGAAAAAGAGTGCGGATTCAGATATTGCCCTCATCATTTAACGCGAGACAGTTCCAAAATAGATATTTTGTAGCATTGATCCTATAATGATAAATCAGGTGCTTTCGAGATATAAACAGCTTATTATGAAACGACAAGGAATGCTCTTTCTTAATAAAGGGTTAAACAAAACAGATACCAACCTGAATAATCTGCCGATCAATTCACTTAGTCCATTATATTTCTTCTCTAACGACAAAAACAAATATTTTAAAAATAAGTTATGAAATACAAAACATTCAGATAGTCTTAAGAAGAAACTCAAAAACTGATTACCTTCTGGTACTGTTAGCATACTCTCAAAAATTGCTCCTTTGTCAACATTCTCGTACATAATTCCTTATTTTTATTTGCAAAGGGGAGCAAGGCGTTAAGATTCCGGTACATCCCAAAGCTATCTGAGGAACAGGTAATTTCAAAATGACTTGAAGGCTCGTAGTGATCGGAAATTTTAAATCCGATGTGACAGAATATCCTTCAGATTATTTGGGTTCAGCTGAATAATAGAGGAATAGCCATTTTCACATCTGTTTTATGAGGAAGTTTAAAATGTTTGAGTAACCTTTTAGACCTCACAATCGGCATCTGATTACAATCACAGCTCTAAACTTTCCTCACCTAGAGTCAAAATTTATAAATTGGCAATATAGATTTACCATGATTTGGACTTTTACAAGACTTGGCGAGATATGCGCAGCATAGTTCACTAGACAAGAACAATCCAACTAAGAGATATTAAATTTGAAGATTGTATTTAGATTTATTTTTATTCTAGAAACGTTTGAACATCTTTAATAGGCATTCATTAACACCATGGCTGTTCACTGTATGCTCTTTAGATAAAACTGTGATACAGTAAGAGTAGCATGGTTAAAAGATATTCATAGTATACTTGATAAAGTTTTAACCATGAATCATAAGCCGTCTAACAAAGGAGTGTTAACTTTGAAAACTCCACAGAAGGTTACCTATTTTGCAAATAAATTTTACCAATTATTTTAATTAACTACACGAAGGAATCCCAGAACGAAATTAGTATACACATATTTATTTTCTAAATCATGCTATTGAGCTGTAAAAGGGATATTGAGTATTCTCATGATATACAGTTTCCCACTGATTTATCCAGCATTATGATGATGCCCATTTTACAAGAGCACTATACTCAATAATAAGAACAGAGACGTCTTTTCTTCGAGGTAATTCTGAACTGAAAATAATCTGATAAGTGCTTCTATAAACGATATGTAATAAATAATATAGTCAAACTTTTGAATGAAAAACTCATTCGAAAACTCCTTAATATAAAATTGAATAAATGGTATGCTATAATAACCAAGGGAAGTAAAATCCTTTTTATTTTCAAAGAATTTAATGTTTTTTTTTTACCTTCACTTCATCAAACAGTTAAACTTGATGCCTTAAATTCATTTCATTAATATATCCTAATTATGCTTCAATACATTCAGAAAAGATTTTATTTTCATTACCGGATTGTTAAAACTTAACGTTTTTCTATGTTATAATATTATATGCACCTGTTAAATGCTATATTATGGGGAAAAAAGGGAACAAAAATTATTTTATTTGCAAAGAATCTAATTTTTTTGCTTTCTTTTCATCAAAGAGGGCAGCTTGATACCTCAAACTGAATTTTCCCAATACATTGAAATCATGTTTCAATAAATTTAAAAATGTTTTATTTTGATTATCAACTGTACAAAAGCTAATATGGCGCCCCTGTAAAAGAAATGAAACAATTAATTCTACCTAAATAAAAAATATTTCACTCGCTCTTCTATTTATTCTAAAATTAAAAAAGCCAGCTGTAAAAATGACTTACTTACTTAAAAAAACAAATTTGGCATATAATTATAATTAGGATTGACACATGATTATTGAAACAGGAAAATAATAATACAAAACTAGTAGTTTTTAATTAAAAACCTCATATATTTCTGTATAATTTAAAAAGTTAGCAGAATGAATTACTGGAATTTTTTAAATTAATGAATAGTTTTCAAAAATAAGTAATGTAACGACCTCTTTAGTTTAAATATTTAAACTGTTACTTGTCGTTTTGTAAATCACGTATTTCATATCGTTTCATGCGAAGATTTGATCATCAAGTGGTATCTCTGCTTTGTTTTGTTAATAGCCACAGTGACTTAAATAGCATTTATTATAAAAGTCTTTGTTCTGATTTGACTCAGGTAATTCATTGTGCGAACGCAGTTTACAGATTCTAGAAAAACTCGTTTTCATTCAGCATTCTTTGTCCGTAGCTTCTAATTCTTTATTAGAGAGCATATCAGATGAAAGGGCATTTGGTTTTTAATTAAATAGCTCCTTTTGTGTTACAAGTCGACCTGCAATGTGACGAAGTGTGTCGGGGAAACTAAATGAATATTTGATAATGATGAATTACCCTCCTCTGGTTAACAAAAGTGAAGGAGCTGCTGCTACGTTACTATTTATGGAACTACTATTTAGGTCTCATTATGCACAAAACACAGATAAAATACTAAGCATGTGACTTTGTAATGCATAAAATATGTGGCTTTGTTAATCATGCTCTAATAAATAAATATTTAAAAAGGAGAAAAATATTTTTATAAATAAATGCAAATATATTGGCAATCCAATAATTGAAGAATTGGATTTAATATGATCTCAGTGAAACTTAATACAATCTATAACAAAAAAATCGACGGACCAAGAAAAAGTTGTCCGATGGAGACAAAAATTGGTGGATAGGAAGACAATGTACATAATAGCAAATGATTAAAATCTAAGAACAATTAAATAATTTATTTCAGAGTTGCAGTAAGAAGTTCAATAAGGTATTGACCCGCCTCTAGCCTGGATACAATTTGCCACACGGCATGGTATAGACCGATAAAGCTTCCGAATGGTCTCCTACGGTATTTCCTGCCGAATTCACTCCAATTGTTGAACGTGGTCATCAACATTCCGTAGCAGATGCAAGCCCCTTCCCATCATATCCCAGACATGTACCATGGGAGAGAGATATAGTGATCTGGCAAGCCAAGGAAGTGTTTGACACGCTTTCAGGCAGCTCATAGCAACACGTATAGTATGTGGTGTGGCATTGTCCTGCCGAAAAACCAGCCGAGGGTACTGCAAAAGAAACGATAGCAAAGCAGGTCTTAGGATGTCGTCGACGTACAGCTGTGCAGTAACTGTACATCTAATGACGACCAAAAGGATCCGGCTATCAAAGGAAATGGCACTCCAGGCCATAATGCCTTGTTGAGGGCCGTTGTGGCGTGAAATTAGTGGAAGCAGATTCCCCCTCTGTTCTGGGTGTCTCCAAACACATCTCCGATGATGATCGTCTCTAAAGCACAGTTGAAAGAGGAATTCGTCTCTAAAGACTATACGTCCCCATTTGGCATCATTCCAACCTAATCCAGCCATGCACCACTGTACTTTGGCTCGGCAATGGGCAGGCATGAGTGGAAGGTGGCTTAACGGTCGGTGCGAGCGTAGATTTCGCTGTCTCAACCGTCTGTGAATGGTCATGGTGGACACCGGTGTTTGGGTTGAACGTCTGATGGTTGATAGAGATGAAGAAGGTGCTGTGACAGCTTTTTGGACAATCACTCTGTCCTCATGATGTGTTGTGGCCCTAGATCAACCGCTACCATCCTGACGCTGAACTCTGCCATTTTCCACCCATCCTTGCCAGTACCTTCGAATCGCCACATCGCTTCGACTCAAATGACGATTGATTCTACGATTTGTTCAACCGGCCTCTTTCAATCCAATGATACATTCTCTGTCAAACTCTGACAGTTGCTCATAATTAGCATGAGCCCTGCAGCGAGGTATTTTTTAGGTTGTTGAAAGGTAATCTGAATCGCAATGAAACCGAAAGTTTTAACAACTGTTGAAAACTGCTCCTTATATGCATCTGCTGGATGCGCAGGAGAACAAACTATTCCTTCATTGGATACCAAAGTTTAATCATTTGCATGTCCAAACACGTCTTCGATGATCGTCAGGACACAGTTGGATTCACACTCAATCTTACATTTCCCTTTGCCTTCACCAAAAGTAACGGTGTGGTGTGGGTTTTCTGCATCATTTGTTCTAGGCCCGTATTTCTTCGAGAAATTAAATGCGGGAGGTCGGGTAACATGCTCGTTCACCGGACAGCCATAGAAATCAATTATTCATAATAAAATTGTCCCGGAATTGTAAACACATCAATACTTTTTGAGCACAGTTTTCATACAAGATGGAGCCCCTCCACACATTAGCCGTAGTGTAAAGCACGTTCTCCATATCATTTTACAGAATAACATGTCACTAGCCGTCACTTTCGCTATCTGTAGTCTCTCCGTTCTCCAGCCCTAAATCCACTTGACTTTTGTGTTTGGGAACATTTAAAACATACCTTATTTAAAAGCAGCATCTCACAACATGTTCTTACTATTTTCTAGAACACACTACGGTCAACTGAGGAAATATGCCATCTTAAGAATCCAGATGGTTGCGGAAAATGATGGCCGTCATGTTGAAAATGTTTTGTAGGAATTAAATTTTTCAAAAATAGGCTAAATAAGTCATTCATTTGAAAAACTCCCTGGTGGCGAAATTTTGACTTTTTTTTCATTAGTTCACACATATTTCCCTCCCTTCATTATATCCTATACAAAATTTCATAACTTTCTGAACAACAGTTTCACCTGTAGACAACTTTAAAGTAGGTTCATTTAATTATGAACACCCTGGATTTTTAAAAAAGAATCGTCTAAGTAACTTTGAATCTTTAGTTTTTAATACAGCGTATGACATGAAATAACTTTTCCTGTTTGAAGGTATCTATAACAAAAATTATTGGATAGAATGAAACTAAAACTCATATGCAGATTGTGGAAGGCTTGGAATGATAAATTTGAAATAACGTCTTTGATATACAAGGGAGAGTTAAATAAGTTGAAAATATTACGCGTCAGAAAAGGTTCATACTATTTATTAATAAAAGTTTATATCTAAAATAAACTTTATTAATAAAAGTTTAAAAGTTATTTATTTTATAGATTAATAAAAGTTTTTAAAGTTTTCTACTGTATTCCATTGTGTGCACTTATTATCATACGAACCTTCTGGAAATTATGTATAATCTATTTTCCACCAGTTCATTATAATTATTCGCCATTTTTCTTCTCATGAAACTGAAATTTCTTTCATCAGATAGTTTGTCACCTGATGTACAAGGTGGTTACAATTATAGTGCATGTGTTTCAAGGACTGTAAAAGAAAAACTGCTTGGAGTATGTTGAAGAAATTTCGTATATGTTATATTTACAACAAGGGGAAATGAAATGCACAATAAAAAAATGTAGTTCATTTTTTCACAATAGATGGCGCTGTAGATTATGAAAACTTTGTTTTGGCTTTGTGCTGCGTCAAAATGAATACAATTTCAATTTTAAAATTATTATAATGATAAAACTTGTGTATTTTTTATATCCATGACTTTGTCAAAGGTAGATCGTGCTCTGTTAATAAAATATTATTACCAAAATAATAGAATTGCAGTGCTGCTTTGAAAGAATATCGCTGTCTTAAAGATTTGAGAAAAGGACCGATATCTGTGAATGACTTAAAGAATCTGATTATTAAATTTGAAGCTACAGGAGAACTTGGAGTACTCACTGGAACTAGAGGAAGAAGATCTGTGAATCAGTAAGTTGTGTAGGAGATTAGGGAAGCAATTCGTTCAGGGTTATTGAACCACCAGCTTTTTAAGTGCTAGAAATGTAGCAAGGACTTTATCAAAAACATGGACGACCTACACAAAGTCTTCCGCTACAATTTAATACGCTATCAGTGTAAAATTAAAATTTTGTATTAGTGTAAAATTAAAATTTTAAAATTCACAACAAAGAATTGATTTTGCCAACCTCATTCTTGCTAAAATTGATGAAGACAAATCATGGATTTGGAAGACTTTGTGGAATGATGAAGTGCATTTTGCTTTATCAGGGCAAGTCAACACCAATAACTGTAGTTATATAGGGCTCATACTGTGCATACTGTTTTTGAGAAATACGCATGCTGTTTTTGAGAAATCCTTGTAGTCAAAGTTTATCAACAGGGATAGTTCACTGCACGCATTAGTTATACTCAAATTTTAGAAAGTAATATGATACCTGTTTTGCAAGACAGAAACTGTCTTGATTCAACAATATTTTTAAAAGATGGAGCACCACCTCATATTGCTCATTGTGCCACACAACTGCTTCGCCTAACCTTTAGTTAGAATCGTATAGTCAGCACATGTCTCTAAAATAAGTGGCCCCCTCGTTCACCTTATTTGAATCCTTGCGATTTCGGTCCATGGGAATATTTAAAATATCTCATCTATAAAATCAAACCCAACACTGATGTTGCTCTAAAAAGCAGCATTACTAGATACGTCCTTTACATTCAGCAGGATACATTAGGTGCTACTACGGATCACGTTGTCTTGCGTCTACAGCATTTGATAGACTTGAAGGATTCCATATTGAATAAATATTGTAATGCATTACGTATTTCATATTTTAGCAAAGAAAAATGTTATAATTTATAAAACTTAGTCATTAAGAAGCCCACCTATGACAAAAAGATATTTTGAATTTTATTGTGTTATTAATTTCCCCAAGTTGCAAATGTAACATCTGCCGAATTTCTTCGACGTACTGCAAGTAGTTTTTCTTCTTCAGTCCTTCTAACACTTGCACTTCAATTATAGCACTTTGTATTTCCCAATCTCTTGCGAAACTTGTTTTCATACTCTTCATTACTTTTAACTGAAGATACCATCAAACAGAGAAAGCACATTTTTGGCAGCTCTATGCATTTCGTATTTTATTTCTATAATTATTATAGTATCTTAAAATCTATTTTTGCAAATGTATTACTCGATAGCAGCTCTCGTTTTGAGATTGACTTCCGAAATATAATCCAACATTCTAAATAAAATAAGATTATTGACCACTTGACCAGTCTAGAATAAATTAAACATCTGTGTATAATTAAGACACAAAGATTTATAAAATTTCAGAATTCTAGTGAATGAAATCTAATACAATAGTAATTAATGGGCTGTTTGTAACTTAAGTTCGCAACTCGAAATGGGCAACATTATATACAAACAAAACTTCCCAAACCATATATAAAAGCCCTGCTCCGGAAGAACATGCTAGAGGAATGGCAAGGATATTGGAGCAATGGTGACACAGGCAGGAAAGTTTTCAATATTCTGCCTTCAGTCAACCTTTATCCTACAAACTGGATCAGAGAGGATATTCTTTTCTTCTCAGAAGACAGCCCTTTTTCTGCCTACCTTAAAAGGTTCAACCTTTCTGAGAGTGATCAGTGCAGTTGTGGTGGGACTGGCACGGCACTTCATTATGACACGGAATGTATCCTCACATTCTCTTGGCATATGAAGAAACCATCACCAAGCCATGGACTGGAATGGCTGAAAAGAGTCGCAAGCAACCGTTTATCCAGGCAAAAAACCCATCACATAATTAAATTTATAAGTGGTAATAGAAATCTATTCACATCTTCCTTGTCCTCAACAAGTCTCATACTCACAAATACTGGCGGTAAAAACAATCAGTTTCCTATTATACAATTCAATCAAACAGAGTTTCCCTTCGTTCCAACTAGCCAAATTATTTTCTATCTCCTTTTAGTACCTGCAGCGTCACCTAGTGTGTCATAAAAAAATTAAATAACACAGAATGTATGTACATCATAACTCATGTTATATTTCAACCTATAAAAATGTCAAACCATTTTTCAAATAAGAAAATCTCTATAAACTTTTCTCGTTATCACATCTCTTATTCTTGTAAATTCTGTAAATAGTTTTGTTTTTATTATTTTCTTACTGTAAATATTTTATTACTTAAAATAAAATTCCCTTAACATGCCCACCAAACCGTGAAGTGACCAAAATGGTCACAGATACGGGGGTATGAGACGGCGTTCTGTTCTGTAACTTAAGTTACACAGAAAATGATACTAGATTTTCATCGAAACATTCAAGTTTGAAAAATTAAGGACTGATGAAAAATAATTTTAAAAAATATATTCATACTAAAAAGTGTATTACTTTCAATTTAATTATCTTCTATTTTTAATTTCAATGTGTAATTAAATATGATAAATATTTTGAAATCATAAATTCAATATTTTCTCATATTCATCACTAGGTGGCTTCACCCGAATGTAGTAAAATTGATTAAATTAGTTTATCAACAGATAACTAAGCTCTGAAAATATTTTCAAAATACGTCATCATTGAGAACACTTAAGCGTAAAGATTTTCAAAGCTCTAATACTTCATGTAGTGTCAGGTAGCATATGAAAATCGATCATAGAATTCTATTTCTACAAACTTAACTAAAAGTAAATTAAATGAAAACATCTAATTAACTTCAACATTAACCCTTAAAGACCTAAAGTTTTTATGTGAGCGCAGTGATTTATGTGGTGGCCTGTGGTAAGGTCTTGACTTCAAAATCGAAGGCTTTCAGGTTCGAAGATCCTATTTCACCCAAGGATCATTGTGTAAGCGGATCTGGTGCCTGCTAAGTTCATAGGGGCCAAACGCTCTTGCTCCAGTGTGGTGTGGAATTTAGAGAGGGTGTGCCAGCTCTGGTGTCTTCCTCGTAATCTGACAGCGGCTCAGAATTACGCGGTTCGTCGCAAAATGGTCCTAGTGTTGCTTTAAAATGGAACGTTAATATAATTAAACTTTTGCTTAGAGTTCTAAGTATTAAGCGATGGTTTTACAAAATACAGAGCCAATCCCGGACGAAAAAGCTTTGAAAATGTTGAAATTATTAAAATATTCCATTTCCTTCTAATACTTATTTCTCCGAAAAGCTTATTCCTCTCCTATTACTTCTTCTCCCAATTCTTAGAAAAGAACTTTTCAAAATTTTAATCATTGTTCCATATAAATTAAAAACAGTTCCTATTTTCCCCGAAACAACCGATAGTTAAATGCCTTTCGCGTTTTATTCTACTATTATTTCCTCAATTTCATGTTTCACGATAGATTAAAGTTCGTGGAACCGCTAATGCATGTAAGGGGAAACATTATATCTATGAGAATAATTTTCAGTCGTCAGTTTACAAATATTTTTTCTTTCGATTAACACATATTCTGTTAAAGCTTTAACATACGTTTCAGGCTCCATAATCTATCATTCTTTATACCATCAATCAATCTAAAAAAGTATTGACCCTCCAGGGAGAAGATTCTTTTTAAAGGGATCTTTGCTTCAAAATAATTTTATACTTTCTTAAATGCTTCAACTTTCTTTTTCTTTCTTTCTTAACATGAAAAAGTAAGAAATAGAAAAATTTAGTTTTAAAGGGAGTACTATAATATCATCTTCATTATATAAATTATAATACGCATTAACATCTACAAATAATATGATTTTTTTTCCATTAAATATTTTTTATAGAGACTATAAATTCCATCTTTCTACTTGTATAATTCTTGGAATTTAATACTTCTAATCAATAGACAAAGGAACCTCTATTTCTGAAATGATCCAATCGGTTATACAGATCTAACAAAATTTAATTTGAATTTAATTAATTATCAAAAACAAATTTATAGTTTATTTTGAACCGTAAAAAAATAATTTAATCAAAAATTCAACGATTAAAAACTTAAAATTTTTCAATGTGTGAAAGGTACCAAAATGAAACAAAAAAAAAATTCCTAATAAGGATTTTTAATGAGAAAGCTTTTTCATCAAAATAAATTTTGAGTGGTTAAAAATTCAAAATATTTGTGCCTATTGATATAGGGAATTCACAGAAGCAAAAATTATTGACAATTAGAAGAATTTGTTATATTGTCCATTCTCAATTACGGAACTCCTTCAAGATGTTGCGCATGCGTAATTAGACACTTATTTTCCCAAAATAGATTAGATCAAAGATGATAGAAGTTTTGTTAGATTTTATTTAATACAACAGGAAATCCCTTTTACCAGAGGAATAACATTGCATAATATCCACGTAATTGAAAAATTAAGTTAACCGGATGATCAATAAATACGCGATTTTCGAATTAAATCCAGACAATAAGTTTAGTTTAGTTATATTAACGTCCCGTTGTAAAGCAACACTAAGGTTATTTTGGAACGGATTTCGTAATTTTGAACTACGGTCAGATGACGAGAATAACTTCTGAGCTGGCATCCCCTTTCCACACCACTTCAGCGGGACAACGTTTGGCTATGACAGATTTAACGTTCTACTGACACCATTATACGATGGTTCTTCGGTGGAATCGAGTACCGAACTTGAAACCCTACGGTTCAAGAGCCGAGACCGTACCACCAGACCTTCGCGGACCTAAACGATGCGATTTAATATGCCAAACACGCAAAACAAAGAATTAAATGAATACGCATCAAATGAGATGGAGGTCAAGACCGTATAAGCGATCCAGGAAATACATTAATTTTACTCACGATGTGTAACTCCTACGAAGGATCGTATATTAATGATAATCTCAGACTGCCAAAATGAACAGTTCAATAAAGTTGCAAGATCTAATTCATTGTTTATATGGCAACACACGAAAGTGATATCACGTCGTCGAGATAACGCAGAGGCGAAAATAAAGGCCAAGTCCTAATAACCAGTTTTGGTTACTAGGAATTCTAGAGCAGGAGGTACGTCCCATCATGAAAGTGGAGTTAACTCGACCCTACAATTTTAATGCTCCCACCTGGGAAGCGAGAATAAACAACCAAGCTGTAGGCTTCTAACTCTCATATCTGAGGTACACTGCCCTTTATATTTATTATAGATAATTGAGAACCATTAAGTTAAAATTTAAGGAATTTATTAATGAAATTTATTATATGCAACTTTTTCGCTTTTTAGTATGCGAAGTATACAAAGAGAAAGTAATATAATCGCTAGAAAATTTTATCTCAAGATTTCGATGACCTCCCTGAGTATGAAAAACTTATATGTGAACTTATGCCTTCCGGTCTATAAGTGAACATGATAACTCAAAAACGCTTTGAGCTAGACAGATGAAATTAGGAATATTGTTTTTTTCACTAAATTTGTAGATTTCTATAAAATTTTGAATGATATCCATGCAGATGAAGTATGGTTGTACGAGTAAAGGGAACTCGATAAGTATCAAACGTAAAGAGCTAGTTGAATAAAGTTTGGTATATAGTTTTAGTATTTAAAAGGAAAATCCATATCAAATTTAAATTAAATTCATCTGAAGGGTTAGTATCTATTGATATGTACATTTGTATACATGTAAAAGCGATTATTCAAAAATAACAATTCAGACAAATGAAATTTGGCATACGATCTTGCTACTAAAAGGATATTTCAGCATCAAATTCTTTTACAATCCATTAAAAAAAACTCAGCCAAAATACTTTCTCAGTTTTCTTCCTAATGCTAAGCACAAAATATTCATTTGAGAGACATTGAAAATAAAACTTTGAGATAATTCAAAAACTCAACAACTTATATAAATGAAATTTGGTATACGATCTTGTTATTAAAATCATAATTCAGCATCAAATATTTTAGAAAGGGTAAAAAAAATCAGTCAAAGTGCTTTCTTAATTTTCATCACAATGCTAGGAAGCACAAAATGTTAATGTGTGAGACACTGAAAATAAAGTTTTGAGCTTTCGTTTATTTAACACCTTTGTCCACAACCCACAATTTTTATTTGAGAATATGCGAGAAAGTTTCAGGAAGACCGCTGTCTGAAGTTTTTATTTGTTTCAATTTATTTTTCAACGGGCGCATCAAAATTTAAAACTAATTGTCGTTAATGAATTATAATCCCTTTTTCGCTTCTTGAAAGATGTCATTGAAAATACCGAGACCAACATCCTCTAATGTCTCAATTTGCTGAATTAGCTGGTTGTGGAATTATTCTAATTGTTTTAATTGGCCTTCAGAGTTGATAAAAGCATGACAAAAATACATCGTCTGAGTGAAAATAATTCTGTGTTCTTATATGCGTCTATCAAGTTTGGCGTTCGCTCCTTTTTTCGTAAGTATTTTTTATTGATGATTTCTATATCAGAAATAAAAACTTTATTTAAAAAAACCTTTATTTTGTTTTACCTACAAATTGAAATTTTCTTTCGTCGTTTTTCTCTAGATAAAAATATTTATTATTTAGTAAGTCTCCTTGCCCTAAAATTTTTTAAGCATGTTGTAGAATTTTAAGGTCATACTGACTTCATATATATCAGTTAATGAAGCCTAATTAAAACTTATTTTTCATAACAATAATTTTTATAATTTAAATTTAAATACAAATTTGAATTTGATGAAAGTAAGAAGATTATAAAATTTCACGAGTTAAAGATTGTTATTAATAAAATTAAGAAAAGTTGAAGAAAATCTCAAAATTTTTCACTCTTTGAAATATTATTCTCATTACACAATTTTATTTTCTCATTTTAAGTATAGTTAGTTAATAAGTCTTAGTAGTGACAATCCATCATACATTAGTTGAAGATAAGAAGATTGTTGTATTTGAGTTAGCTGAAGGCAATAAGAAGAATGTTAAGGCTTTATAAGTAAGAAAATTTTAATAGTAAAAATAACTATATTTTAGGATATTTTTTTTTAAATTTTCATTTTTCGAAATCACATTTTTTCCATTACACAGTTTTATTTTTCCATTTTAAATGCTGTTAATTATTTATTATCAGTAGTGGCAATCAAAGATACGTTAGATCAAGATAAAAAAATGTATATTTGAATTTGATGACGGGAAGAATATTGATAAGCTGCATGTGTGAATGATTGTTAATAATAAGAATACAAAATTTGGGGATTTTTTTTTATTTATCATTCTTTGAAATTATATTTTTTCACATTACACAATTTTATTTTACCATTTTTAAAAAACATTAATTAATAATCATCATTAGTGGCAATCAAAGATAAGTTGGGTGAAGATAAGAAGGAGAATGCTGTATTTGAATATTATAAGGACAAGAAGATAATTGTTACAACCTCATAAGTGAAAAATTGTTATTAACAAAAATTGTTAAATTATAGAAATTTTTTTGGAATTCTAGTTCTATGAAACTATATTTTTTGCATTATTCAATTTTGTTTTTCCGAAAGTTAATGCAATTAATTAACAATCTTCAATAGATACAATAAAAAAATGACAATTTGATGAATTTGTATATAATTGAGTCGCATTATTTTGAGATTTTTTTAGCATTTAACAAAGTTTTTGATAAAAAAAGAGACATATAAATTAATTAGAGCAATTAATAATTTAAGTTCATTATTTTTAGCGTTATAAATATTCTCCCTCTTAAACACAAAGGGAAAAACTAAATAAAAGAAAGCAGATTTGAGAACTGATATGCGTTAAAATAATATATTTATTTAAATATCGTTAGTCTTTACGAATTTTATTTGCATTAATATTGATTTCGTTTCCTCCTACTTGGAAAATACAGGGGAGGAGGTAAAAGGCTTTTACCTTTCGATCGTCAACAGGCAATTCGGAGAAAGTGGATAAGTCTTAGTTTGAATTCCACGAAATGTTTTTCCATTCGAATTCTCAGAAATACTTTCGAGTTTTATAAAATCTGGATTCCAGGAAAGCAAACATTCCATTATATATTAAATATCCAATGCTTCTACATTTTATTTCATTTCTTTTAGTCGCCTCCTTTTGAATGTTATATTTTATTTAATTTTTATACGCTCCGATTTAAAGTGTTTTCCGTTCCGTTTTTCAATTAATTTCCGATCGACTTTTTCATAATTTCTGATTTGTTAAAGCTTTCAAATTTTGTCTGCTTGGGTAATTTCGACAACAATTTTCTATTTTAATATTTCCAGAACTTAATTATTAATTGATCTATTAATTAATTAAGAATTTTGGTTTCTTACTAATTTTCAGTTGTCGTCAGTTTTTAGTGAATTTGAAATTTAAAAAAAGCTCTCTAATAATTAATTATAAAATGAAAGCTTAAATAAGGATTAGCAACTAAAAAAATTTTAAAAGCTCAACGTTTTGGTATATTTAAAAAAATTATAAAATGATAAATTTTAATAAATTTATTGTGAAGATTTTTTAATTACCTTTTAAAATTATAGATATAATTTTTTCACTGGTTTTACTTTATTTCTATTTATAATAATTTACTTATTCTATAATGCAGTTTAAAAAACTTTAAACCCTTAACCAGTTTGCCCGTACGCCGTACGTGCATCGATTTATCGAATTTTGATAGTTGTAAACACAAAATAAATCATTCATAACAATTATAATTCAATAGTAAAATGACTTCGAATACGTAGATAAGCCAATATTCCATGGTTCTCCATTTGAATCAAGAAAATATTCTCAAAATAGAAGGTGTCATCTCATTAGATAGTAAGGAAAATAAACCGGTTAAGGGGTTAATGTATATTAGTGAGTTTAACCTTTTCTGCTAGTTAAATTTTTTGTCTTATTTGGATTGACAAATTGTGTTTGACTTTTATAATAGTTGGGAATAAAATGGCATCAAATAGATATTTATATTGTTTCCCTTAAATTAATTTATATTCACGCTTTTGTATATAGTTTTTTTTATCAAATCTGTATTTAAAATAATAAATGGATGCCATATGAATTGAGTAATTCTTTTTCTAAAACTGATCATTTGCCTTAAAAATAAAATAATTATTCAACATCGTTTCCAATTGGGATTAGTAGAATCGATACACAAAGATAATTATTTCATAAGATCAATTCAAAGACTACGATGACACGCCTAGAAAAATCGAATTACATATCTCAAATGATAGAATTCACTATATGGGAATCAATTCAGAAGTAAGAATTCAGAATTCAATATAATTTGTTTTCTTATATGAAAACATTGATAATTAACCCCTCTTTTGCTTGAATATATTCAACTTAAAGACATTGAGTTAGAAATGAACAAGGTGAACATAAGAAAAGTTCCATTGGTTGTTTCGTGTTTTAATTTTGAATTTATAAATATTATGTCGTTTGTTATTATTTACTTTGAGTTGATTTTCAACGATCATTTCTTTTTATTTGATTGTTAATAAGAAATGTTAATAAAAAATTGGCAAATATTGGATTATTTCACATCTGTGAGGGCTGCAGTGGTCTGATGCTAAGGTCTCAGATGTGAATCCGGATCGCTTCAGATTCGAGACCCGATTTCACCGAAGAGCCGTTGTGCAAGCGAGTCTGCTGCACATTAAAACCAGGAGGGGGCAAACATCCTCCTACTGAGGTAGTATGGAAGTTAGTATGGAAGGAGGGGAGAACAGCTCAAGTGCCATCCTCTTCATCTGACCATGGTTCAAAATTACGAGGTACATCCCAAAATAACCCTAATACTGCTTTAAAACTGGATGTTAATGTAACTAAACAGCCACGATTTGAAATTTTGAAATTTCAGTCAATTATTTTATTATTCTTAATATTATTATACTTAAAATTCGAATTTCTTTAAACTCTCTTCAACTCATCACTTGCATAACTTTGAATATGTGACTATTGTAGTATTTGGAATGCGTTCACGTTCAATTTGATTGAAAACAAGTAATATAAAAAACATTTTTTTTTCTAAAAAATTCTTACTTTGGATATTAGGAAAATTTTAGGAAAAATTTCATTTTAACTAATTTTTATTAAATAATTACAATTTTTGTCCCGTTTTACAACTAAAGGAGGGGTGCAATAGCTTCTGAGGGTATAGACCCTGGCGCAAACCGAATAACGATCACCTTTGACTCAGTACCCTTAGTGACATAACTCTAGACATGGAGGACTTTACGACCAGGTTCGAACTCGCAGCACGAAGAATGCGAGTCCGACGCCCTGCCAAACAGGCTATCCCGACCCAAGAAACTGCAACTACTATAAAAACTATTATAAAGGCAAAAAAAGTTTGTTTTTAATTAATTAATTAATAAAAAAATAATGAATTAATATTCTAAAACATTGTATTAACGTCAAATGTTATCCACAACAAGTTTTAATAAATCTACTTGAACTTGATTGGATGAATGCAAAGTATTTTATTAATGATTGAAAATTTGTGCAAGATATATGTATATTAAGGAGAGTGTGAGCTGATAGTAGGAATTAAAAAAAAAGATGTTTACAAATGAGAACCCTTTACATATCTATGCTATTTTTTTGGAAGTCTCACTATTTTATGCCTACAGGATTTAAAATATAATATTACCCATTGTTTTCGATCAGCTTACAACGTATTTCCATCTATAAAACAATATTTGCTGTTCCCTCGGTTTTCCTTTATTTTTTGCCATGTGTATTAATTCACAAAAGTAAACGTAAGGTAAAAATTTTTTTTTTTAAAGAAACAGCCATTTTTCAAATAGTACTTATTTAATATGTTAAATCTTTAAACCATACTTACGCAGATTAGCAGAAAAATAATTTTATTTATTACAAAACTAATATTTCTGATTACAGTTTTGTGCTTTTCAATAAAAGAAAATCTATATATATTAACTGAAATTATTTTTAAAAATAAAAGTTTCGAGTTGGTACATCGTATTTAGAGTAGCTTGCTTCAATTTTTAAAAAGGTTTAAGTATTTCACTCTTTAAAAGCATTAAAAGAGAAAAACTACGGTTTTTCTATACGTAGGATGGTAAGTAAAATATCAAATGAAAAAGGAAAAGAATACGTGGAAAAAATATAAAAATTCAGGAAAGCTAACTATGCACAAAGTAATAAGAAATTTTCCGAAGGTCGGTACTTTTGAAAGCAAACTACAAAGGACGTCGAAATTAAATGTTCCAATAAGGAGGATCCTTATAGGGAAGAACTCTAAATTAATTGCAAAATTACTCACAACATAGCTATCAGAGACAAAGAGATGTGAAGTAGATCCTGAAACTGCCCTCCGAAATCTCGAAAGGACGATCTTCCTTTCTGACTCACAAAGAAAAAAGATTTTCTTAAAAGTAATCATTAAAAAAAAGGTTGGATTTCATACAGTCATAAGATACGCTTCGTGCCGAAAATCTTGGATTTAGGAACAGAGTTTCACTTATTGAGGAATTCAGGCTTGGCGTACTCGATAAAAATGGAACTTGAGAACTGAGTAGGAGAAACAAAGATTAAAAAATAAAAAGTATGAAGTTCGTGAATTCTATCAGGTATGATATATTTCACTGGAAAAGTACTCTTTAGAAACACAGTGATTGTTACGTCATTGGTTGTCATTCTTCATAAAAACTAAGAATGAATGAATGAACCCCTCTTTATAAACATCATGATTGGCGGTAAAATCGATCTGTAGAAATGCAATGATGATTCCCACTTTTTATATTCATAACGACTTGTTGGACAATCATTTTTTATAAACACGAAAGTTTAGAAAATCATTCTTTATAAATATAACGGTTTATCACTTTTTATAAACATAATGACTCGTCGGAAAGTCATTCTTTATAAACGAAACGACTATTTGGAAAATCATTCTTTACAGACACAAAAATGTTTTTATAGACACAAAGATCTTTCTTATGTACATAAAAACTGGTTAGATATTTACTGTTTATAAACACGACGGTTTAGAAAACCCTATTTTATAAATACATTGATGATTACCACTTTTTATAAACATAGGGATTGATTGGACAATCACTCTTTATATGCACGACTTTTTGGGAAATACTTCTTTATATACACGACCCGTTTGGGAAATCCTTTTTTATAAATACTCTGACGGTTACCTTCTTTTATAAACATAATGACTCGCTGAAAAATAATTCTTTATAAACAAAGTATCTCGATATTCGTTTGAAAATATCAGTCATGGTTTTTTTTCAATAGCATTGCTACTTTATGTTCATCCACAAATTAACTGGTGATGATTATAACGACGTGTACACTTTACAATGGAAGGAGGGGTGCAGTTGCTTCTGAGGGTATGGACTCCTGAGCTCTCGAGGGCAGAAGTTTGACTTCTAGCTCGAATGAAGATGACACACACTTTCGCTTGCACAGCCCCCTTTTACAGCAGGACACATTCACTCCTCTCCTAGATAGAACACAGAAGAATAACAATGCCCTGAATTGACCCCAGGAATCCCAGATCATGAGAAAGACGCATAAATTAAATGTTCCTGCAAAATAAAAGTCCGAGGCATTTTAAAGAATAGACTTTTGTACCGCGTTAAAATTCGAAAATCATTACAGTACCCCATCATTACAGTATCTCATGTAAAAAAGTTTTAGATATTCTATTTGCAGAATGGAAAAATTTACTATTTGTTTTAAATCGTACATACAGTTTTATAATTAAACGTAAGTGATTTTCAGCAGTTTGCATATTCTTCCTGTAAAATCGCTATTCCTCTAGTCTCTTTGAAATAAAAAAGGGAGTAATGCAATGTATTTTTTTAAAACGTGCTTAAATATACGTGTGTGCTTAAATACATTAAGTTTCATATATACTTTCGAAAGCAATTTTGCGCATAAGCAATTCTAGCTCCGAAGTGGAATCTGCTTTCCATAAAGATATACTCTCTTTCTTGAGATTCAAACCCTAATTCTAAAAATTCTTTTCAGGGTTGCTGAAATTGATAAAGTACCCCGAAAAATTAATCGAAATCTGTATCCTGTGCTAGATAAGTTCTTTATGATAAAATTATCTATTCCTGTGACTAGCTAGAGTAATTTGGATTTAAATTCAATTGAGAAGAATTGTGTTGTTTTGAGAAGGGGGAGAAAGGTTCGTTCCTGTTCATTGATGAGTCATCAAACTTAAAATGGAACGAAGTCAAGGAATTTAAATTTGCATTTTATTTTCCAATACTGAGGCACTTCAGATATATGGATGAGTAATTTTCGTATAAGTAGACTGAATATCGTTCCTCCAGCGAGAATAACGATGACGTCATGTTGAGTAATCTTCAAGTCAATGTCGAGTCATACCGCATCGTAGGCTGTGGACGTATAGGCTATTCTTAAACACATTAAGTGCTTAACACATAATGGGGTACTTCAGATATATGGATGGGTAATTTTCTTAAAAGTAGACTGAATATCGTTCCTCCAGTGAGAATAACAATGGCGTAATGTTGAGTAATCTTCAAGACAATGTCGAGTCATACCGCATCGTAGGCTGTGAACATATAGGCTATTCTTAAACACATTAAACACATTAAGTGCTTAACACATAATGCTTAAGTGC
>JAOUZG010050344.1:978999-1011910 GCA_026289955.1 Argiope argentata | reverse complement strand
CACGCTCATTTGCCCGGGCAACTGGAAGGAGAGAGAGCCGAAACACTCCTGGTCTTCAAGAAAGACAGCGAAGATCAAGCTTCCCTTGAATTTTTCCATAGTAATTGTGTTTAGAATGACACTTCATAATTAAATCATAGAAGTATAGATATTATAGTTGTTTATATAGAATAATGCTCTTCCGTGGCCTGTCATTCCATGCTCACCGCCACTGGTAACAGGAACAGGAGCGATCCGAAACACTCTTGGTCTTCAAGAAAGGCAACAAAGATCAAACTTCCCTACAATCTTTCCATATTGATTGTGTTAAGAATGACACTTCTTAATAAAATCATAGAAGTCTATATATTATAGTAGTTTAGATAGAGTAATGCTCTTCCGTGACCTGTCATTTCACGCTTACTTGCCTTGGCAATTGGAAGGGGGGTGAGCCGAAACACTCATGGTCTTCAAGAAAGGCAACAAAGATTTAATATCCTTACAGCCTTCCTATAGCGAATGTATTAACGATGATACCCCGTTACCAAAGCACACAATTCTATATATCTGTGTAGTTTAGTTATAATAATGCGCTTTCAAGTCCATCTGTCTTTCCTCGTTCACCAACATTGGTAAGGAGACGGGGGTGCGCGGAAACGTTCTCGGTCTTCAGGAAAGGCAACAAAGATGAATCATCTTTTTTACTTCTTCATGGTGATTGTGTTAGTGATGACACTTCATCACCAAATCATAGATTTTTAGATGACCGAATAGTCTGGTTAGAATAATGCATTTCTATTACCACCACCTCACTCTTGAGGAGAGTGGCTACGCCAAACGGCACCTGTCTTTTATGTATTTAATAATTTTTTATTAATGATTATATATTCAAAAATATTGAATTTGAGAATTGAAATTTTTCTGAGATATTTCATTTAATCTTTTAGATTTATTGGTATAATAGAGTCGAATAAAAAAGTTTTATGATTTTTATTTCAATTTCTACTATTTGCTCATTTCAAATATTAATTCATTAATTTTTTATTACTTAATTGAAAACTAACTTTCTCTCCAAATATCTTCATTTCCCCGCATCCAAAAAAGTAACGAATTGAATTTGTTTTCCCCCACGCTAATGAAGTTAGGCTTAAATGTTTTTGGCCGATTATTTTAAACAATTCTGTTTATTTTCATAATGCTTGATGCATTTAAAATTAAACATTGTTAATTAATCAACTTTTTCGATTCCTTATGAAGCACTTTTGAATTAAAATAATACAGAATAAAGAAAATTAGAAAGTTCGAAAATGTATTGCCTTACCCCAACTGGTGTAAAAAAATAACGCATTTTGCGTTATTGGCTTTGAATCCTCATTTGGCGTTGAAAATTCAATGCTAGAATAATTTACTGATCAATTATTTATATTGATTGAGGTTGTTAGGCGGGGATAGTCTGGTTGGTATGGAGTTGGATTCAAATCCCTTGGGTTGCGAGTTCGAACACCATATAAAGAAAGGGAAATTACCAGGAAATTCGCTTTCTGTTTTGCAGCTTATTGTTGTGATTCTGTCATATTTATATTAATTGTAATTATTTAATAAAAAAATAACTCAAATAAAATTGTTCTTTGAAAACCTTAGTAGGAATTGATTTTAAAAATTGTTTTTTTATATTAATTGTTTTTTTTCATCATAATAAGAAAATATTTCATTAAGAATAAATTAATATCATTAAGAATAAAATGAAATAATTAATAAGGATATTTATTCAAAAAAATCATTGAAAAACTAATAATAAAAGAAAAATGAGAAAAATTATGGCGATGACAAATAAAACAGAAATTGTTTAAAAATTGCGTTTATGAGTTTAAAAATCATAGGAAGGATATTTCAATTCTAATAAATTAAAAAAATTAGAAAAAATATGATAATGATAGATCAGACGAAAAATAAGTTTACAAATACCATTCATAATACCAAAATTTAAGAAAAGAGTACGTAAACTTTAAAATTATAATAAGCAAGAAAAAAATTGTGATAATGAAGGGTAAAACAGTAAAAAGCAGTAAAAGCATTCAAAAATCCATAAACTCAAAAAAGATGTTAAGACGTTAATAATGTTAAAAAGTAAGAAAATCATTATTATGATAAAAGAAAAAACTTGTAAAAATAATAAAATAGATATTTTTTTTTAAATCAGCTTTAAATATTCATTCGATCGTCACTAGCACTTTAGTCACTGCTCCTTAATCATATTTGATTTATATCCAAACAATTACACATTTCACGCTTTACGAACTTTGCCTAGTCGAAGTCAATAAAAAGAAAATTATTTCAAAATTCCTAAAAAGCATTTCAAAAATCGATATTTTTATATTTTATGCGCACGACGTTCATTTGAGAGAGAGTTTATTAAGAAGTCGTAAGAATTCATTGACGACTTGAATAAAATTTGTTTGTGATAGATGACAATATAATAACGGCCCTGCGGCGATTTATTCAGAATTGGAATGACATCCCGCTTCCTCCTTCTATTCTTTCGTTAAGAACCATGATAAAAGTTATGGATATATCATCCATTTTTCCTTTTTGGGAAGACTCTACATTTTTAAAAAGATGAATGAAAATAATACTTGTCAAGGTATTTAACAAATAAAGAATTTGAATTGTAGATTTTGATTGACTTGAACATTATTGATTTCTTTCATTCTTTATATTCACGTGCCTAGAAGTATTGGAAGTGAGATTTATTTGGAAAAGTTGACAGACTTGTAGATTTTCTTTCCGTTTGTTCCTTTTTACTTTATTTCAGTATCTTATTCTGCATAAAATATAAATTTTTATTAACTCTAGTAGCGGCCTTATATTTCACTAAGCAAATTCAAGAATAAAAAATGATAGTTTTTATTTATTTATTTTTTGCTATGAGAGAAAAAAGATTAAGTCTTTTATAGATGTTTTAATTAAAATAATCTTAAATGACTTACGTCTACCGTTACTTTAACTACATTAATAACTTTGAAATTTCTTGCATATATAAATGAGCATTTAATGAATCTGCAGTTTTAATTTATAAACTTTTATTGTTAATTAAGTTCAGATTTTTATTCCTATTTTCTTCATTAAATTGAATGATTACATTTTTTAAATTGTCTATAAAAAATAAACTTACTTAAAACATTTTTAATTGAAATAAAGGTGTTAAATTATATCAATGAAGTTAACTTTGATTTCTATTGTCATTATTATCATTCATAAAATGTGATCTTCCTATTAAATTATGCTACAACATGAATTAAATTCTGCAATGATATATTTGTTTTCATCCATTTTTTATAATAAGGCTTTTTTTTTTCATTTTTGATAATATGGCAAGTTTTCTTGTTCTTTTCTGGTAATAAATAAGCATGCGAATCCATTGTTTTTCAATTCCTACTATTAGCTCACACTCTCTATATATATGTATAACTTGTTCAAATTTTCAATCAATAAAATACTTTTTATTCATCCAATCAAGTTCAAGTAACTTTTTTTAACTTGTAGTGGGTGTCATTTGATGATAATACAGTTTTTTTAAAAATTAATTTATTAATTTTTTATTAAGTAATTAGAAAGTATTATTAATTATTAATTATTAACAATAAGTATTAATTAGTATTAACTATTACTTATTATTAATTATTATTACTTATTAATTATTAATAATTACTTATTATTAATTAATTAGTTAATATACATTATTATTATTTATAAATTATTTTATTAATTATTATTTCTCGCCAAAAACCTTCATTTTCTCGCCACCAAATAAGTAATGAATTCAGTTTGTTTTTTCCGCACACAAATGAGGTTAGGCTTAACATGTTTTATTTTTAATGATTCTGCTCATTTTCATAATGTTTAATGCATTTAAAATCAAACCTTGTTAGTTAATCGATTTTTCAGATTCGTTTTGAAATACTTTCGAATTAAAATAATACAAAATAAAAAACTTAGAAATTTCTCATTGCTTTCTCCACCTGGTGTAAAAAATTATGCATTTTCCGTTGCCACATTTGGCTTTGAATCCTCAATTGGTGATGAAAATTCCATGTTAGTATAATTTTTAATCAATTATTTATAGTAATTGTAATTGTTAAGCCGGATAATTTGGCTGGTATGGCGTTGGATTATCATCCCTTGGTCTGCTAGTTTGAACTCATATATGGAAAGGAGAATGGAATTTGCCAGGAAATTCGCTTTTTATTTTGCCGCTTAATATTGAGATTCTTTCATATTTATATACAGATTTATATTAATTATAACTATTTAATAAAAAGTAACTAAAATAAAAATTTTCTTCGTTAACCTAAGTAGGAGTTAATTTTTTAAAAAATTGTTTTTTATATTACTTGTTTTAAATTGCTCTGAAATGTCTGATTCTTTATTATAAACCCAAAAACATATTTATTTATCTATTCCTTTAGATTTTTGAAAACTCATATCAGCATACAGTACTGTTTACATTTACTGTTACGAAACTTTATGTATCCGACGTCATTTAAACCATAAATGTTATTTTCAAAAAACATACTAAACTCTTAATATAGATGGCTTTCTACTATGAAAGTTTTTTGAACACATTACTTTAATCGTGAGTCAAATTCCTTTCTTTGAACAGGAAATAAGAGACATTTCGCCAACTGAAGAACTTATTTCAACTTTTCCTCCATTTGCATACTCGGAAGTTTTACATTTCTGACATCTACTTATCCTTAATGGCAGTAGCATCGGTCTCTTATCAGTTTACTGAAAGGCGCCAGCGAACCATTGTAATTGAATTCAGGTTTCTTGTATTACACAAACATCTTTTCGCAATGAAGCGCAGGGCTTTATAAAATCAAACGTATTTCACTCGCATTATCGTTTTCTGAGAATAGAATAAATGCGAGGATGCTTTACGGCCATTATAAATATGAATGCTTGTAATACTAGAAACAAAAATAATAAAAAAATATTAATGGAATATATTATTGAAAATAAAATACTGATGAATAAAATAAGATATTGAAAATGAATTGTTGATGAATAAGCATGATAAAATCTTTATAAAATTAAAATTAGTACTTAGTTAGAGCTAATTTCTTTCAATATTGCTTGTTAGTAATTATCGACTACAGTGCGTAGAATAATTACGAATAAGAAAATTGCATTGATAACTTATATAAATATATAAGTAAGATAATGAAAATAAATTAATGGTAAATATATATAATAAAACATTTATGAAATGTTACTTACTACATTACAAGAGCAGATTTCTTTCAGTATTGTTATCGATATATGGAAATATCGACTACTGAGGATAGAATAAATAGAAATAAGGAAAATGCACCGATAACTATAAAAATATATAGGATAAGATATTGAAAATAATGGTGAATATATATAATAAAACATTTATAAAATGTTACTTACTACAATTCAAGAGCAGATTTCTTTCAATATTGTTATCGATCTATGTTTGCTAGTAATTATCGACAACTGAGAATAGAATAAATGCGAATAAGGAAAATGCACCGTTAACTATATAAATATAAAAGATAAGATATTGTAAATAAAATACTGGTGAATATATATAATAAAACATTTATAAAATTTTACTTAGTGCATTATAAGAGCTGATTTCTTTCAATATTGTTATTGATCTATGATTGTAACCGATTATCGACTAATGCACGCAGAATAATTACTAATAAGGAAGATCTACCAATAACAATATAAATGCTTATTTAAAAAAATTAACGTCAGATATAAATGAAAATAAAATACTGATGAATAAGATAAGATATTGAAAATGAATTGCTGATGAATAAGAATGATAAAATATTTATAAAATGAAAATAAGTACGCTGTTAGAGCTAATTTCTTTCAATATTGCTATTGATCTATGCTTGTCAGTAATTATCGACTACTGAGAATAGAATAAATAGGAATAAGGAAGCTGCACCGATAACTATATAAATATATAAGATAAGATATTGAAAATAAAATACTGAGGAATATATATGATAAAGTATTTATAAAATTTAACTTAGTACGTTATAAGAGCTGGTTTCTTTCAATATTGTTACTGATCTATGATTGTTGCTGATTAAAAAAAGAGCCACCAATAGCAATATAAATACAAATTAAAAAAATTAACCTCATACATAATTGAAATTAAAATACTGATGAATATATATAATAAAATATTTATAAAATATAACTTAGTACGTTATTAGAGCTAATTTCTTTCAATATGGATATTGATCTATGTTTGTTAGTAATTATCGACAACAATACATAGAATAATTAAGAATAAGGAAATTGCACCGATAACTCTATAAATATATAAGATAAGATAGTTAAAATAAAGTACTGATGAATATATATAATAAAATATTTATAAAATGTAACAGTATGTTATAATAGCTGGTTTCTTTCAATATTGTTATTGATTTATGTTTGTTATTAATTATCAAATGCAGCGTATAGAATAATTACGAATAAGAAAATTGCACCGATAACCATATTAATATATAAGATATTGAAAATAAAATATTGAGGAATAAATCTGATAAAATATTTATAAAATGTAATTTATTATGCCATGAGAGCTGATTTCTTTCAATATTACCATTGATCTATATTTATTAATGATTATCGACTAATGCACGCAGAATAATTACGAATAAGGAAGATCCACTAATAATAATATAAATACATAATAAAAAAATTAATGTCATACATAAATGAAAATAAAATATTGATAAATCAATAAGAATAGAAAAATATTCATTAAATGAAAGGGCATTATAAGATCATGTACTTTTCATATTTATTATAGAGTTCTATAAGTTAAATAAATAAGAATAATAAAGATTTGTCAGTGACAATATAAACACGAATAATTTAAACTTTTGAAATGAAAGAATAATTTCTCCTTGCAATAGAGAATAATTATCCTTAATTACGTTTGCAATAGAAAATAATTATCCTTGTTATAAAGAATATTTACTTAATTAAATATTGACTTTAATTAAACTAAATTGTTGAGCATTTTAAAGAAAATATCTTTCAATTATCTAATCAATTACAGTCATATACAGTTGATAGAAGTATTCATTTTTTAAAACATGTCTGTGTAAAACTCAGAAAATCAAATTCACATGTTGAATTATCTGAAATACTTACTTCGGTTGGGCGGTACTCAACAACATTGTAATGCATGAAACAATTAAACTTATTATTGAAAGAAATAATTCTTAGTTTGAAAAGAATAATTTTAAACAGAGTAATAATCCTAAAAACTCATTATTAGATAATCATATAAGTAATTTGTAAGTATCATTTTCAGATAATCAAATAATTATAAATAATTTGTGAGTAATATTATTAAACAATCAAATAATTAAAAGTAATTTGTAAGTATAATTATCAATTAATCAAAGAATTATAAATAATTTGTGAGTAATATTATTAAACAATCAAATAATTAAAAGTAATTTGTAAGTATAATTATCAAATAATCAAAGAATTATAAATAATTTGTAAGTATAATGATCAAATAATCAAATAATTATAAGTAATTTGTATCATTATCAGATTATCAAATAATTATAATTAGTGAATATAATTATCGGATAATTATAAGTGACTAGGGACAAACTAATTGGATAATACTTCAGCTACTATCCTGCAATGCTTAATAAAATGTTTCTGCCTTTAATACTTTCTTTAAGCTAATGCAAAGAAGTTATTATTTTAAATTTATGTATATACTTAGGTATTAAATCTGCAAAATAATGCCAGAAAACTTGGATAGAGATTTAATTAAAATTTAATATCGTCCATAAGGTCAGAACAATTTTTTTCGAAATTCAAAAAAAAATAAGTTTATAGAACTAGTAGTTCACCAAAAAATCACACTATAAACAGTTCAAAGGAAAGGCTCATTCCAACAACTAGTTCTCTTTCTCATCAAATTTCATCAAAAATAATCAATAATAGTGTTATCCTTATCATTCATTGTAGATACCTCTGCTATCACTACACGCTAAAATCCCTCACGTAACACAGTTTCAAAATTTCTGTTCTCAACATCACTCATTCTCTGGATAAGAATTTTTCAAAAATACAATCTCGATCCTTCATCTTCGGAGTTATACAAATTCCAGTCATCGGTACCAGAAGCATTTCTAGGCATGTAGAAATTATCTTCGGTTCCAAAATTTTACCATCATGCAATTTACTTGTAAAACATATTGTTTATCTTCCCAGGGATATCGTGAGCAAATATTAGATTTTTATAGAATGACTTATTTCAACCATGCCGAAAATGTACCGTTTCAATATTAACATTTCCTTATTCAATTATTTTCTTTGCTGAAGCATAATAAGAATTAAATCTTATAAGCGTGTTGAAACTCAGCTTGTAAAATTTACAGTTATATTAATAAAAGCCATGGTGGTACTGACAAGGCAAGCCAGATATCAGAGAAAATCTTGCATTCCAAAACGCATCGATGCTTTTAAAAGATATTTAAAACATAACCTTCCCGTATTAATAAGTAGCATTTGATTTAAATGAATTATATCTACATACTTGATTTTGAAGACATAGTATATAGCTCTAAATATGATATCTAGGCTTAACCTTTAATGCTCCTTTACTATTAAAAACTAATTAGATGCATATAAAGCTTTGTTGGTTCCGTTCGCCAATTACATTGCTGAAAAGATAAGGTAATTACTTTAATTACCAATCAAAATCAACGGTTGGGATCATATTAAGTGTCGGTTTGTATTGTTTGACTAAAAGGCTTGTATCATTCGTGCTTTAAGCCTAAAGTTTGCTTACAGGTTATGTTCATGGCGGCTGGATCAATAGAGCGTTAAAGTTAAGGAATGCTTAAGTATGATTCTAAGCTATGCGGTTTATAATAAATGGCTTAAATCTAAGGGTAAAATATTTTGGAATAAAGAAATCAACTTACGATATTAAGAGCCTATCCTGCTTTGAAATTAATATTCAGGCATAAATGAATCACATTTGACTCTAAACCAGTTTACATGGGAGAAGTTAAAATATGTTAAGTAAATACCTATAAATAATTCATCAAACTTTAATACCAATTATTTGTTTGATAATGCATAAAATATACAACTTGTAACCACTTTTAACTCTTTTATACTCAAAATTTTTAATAGAAATATTTAAAGACTTTTAATAGTTATTAACCTAAAATTAATTTGCTAGCTCCAAGTTTTCATATATCAGTCACTTAATGAGGAAATTTTAATTTCGAACGGTGACAATCTAAGAGTTTTTTACAACTCCAAAAAAGCTTTTTGATATGCTATGCATTTTTTCCACAAATAAAGTGAAATTAAGAAATAAATAAGTAAAAATAAGTAATAAGAAATAAATATAAGTAAAAGTTTTTATATAAGTAAAATAAATATTTTGACATATTCTGTTTCTTATATCTAGTAGAATTATTTTCATTATCTGATACTAGTAATTTTTAGCGATGAGGTGTGCCGAGAGATTGAGTACAAATAAATCAGAAATGCAGAAATAAATCAACAGAACGGTGGGCCTGAAAACACAAAGGCTACCACAGATTGTTCTTCGTCAATGAATTAAGCAAAAGAAAATAAAACAATAAAAGGAAGTGGGCAGATAAAAATTTAAATATATAATCATTTATATTGTTATGATTATTCATATATGCTACATCGTTTTTTTAAAGAAGTAATTTAAATAACGCAGTTTAAAAGAAAATTAAATTTTGCCCTACATTTGTTATTTTTACTTTCTAGTATATGCAGTTTACTAAGAGAAAGTGTTGCACGGAAAAGGACGAAAAAAATTGGAATTCAAGATTTTAATCAATCTCCGCATTTTCAGATATATAATAATTTAAATTTTTATGAGTATTAATATATGATATACCGTTCTCTTAAAAAAGCAATTTACGTAGCGCGGATTTAAAGAAAATTTATTTTTGTCATGCATTTATTATTTTTACTTACTCATATGCACAGTTTACTAAGAGAATGTGTAGCAAAAAGTTGCAAGCGTTCATCTAAAATATTCGAATTCGAGATTTTGACAAAACTCCAGAATTTAAGACCTTACTGAGTTCAAAAAGCGTAATTTTGACATTATTCTGTCTCTGATAACTCAGAAACCTTTTGAGATATACTGCTGAAACTTGGTATTTAAAATTATGATAGTAGTTATATATTTCTAACAATTTTTGAAAGGGATAAATTCACAGGAAGTCTGTCTTTCAAAAGTCTGCCAGTAAATTACATTTAAATTGATATCTATTAAACGCAAACAGACGGAAATAAAATTTGATACATATGTTTAACATCTAAATTATGGAATTCCGAAATTTTGAACTAAATCTATTCAAGCATTGATCGTCTTTCGGTTTGTGCTTTCGTATGCGTATACATGCAAATAATTTAAATTAATAAGATTTAGCGTTTTCTTGTGCCTACAACTCTAGTTTTGTGAAAATTTTGGTGTCAATCCGCTATCAAAAAGGCGTCCAAATTTCATTTTCTAACTGCAGATTCACTACTAACCCAAGAGTATAGACAAAATTGTATTTTTTAACAACCGTTCTCCAATGTCATGCAAAGTATTCGTAGATTCACCCAATGTCCTCAATTTTAAGCGGAAGAAGAGGTATAAGAACTTTATTAGAGAATATGCGAGAAAGTTTCGGGGAGACATCTCCCATGGTTAAAATTATATCTGTTGGTAAACGAAAAAAATTCCCGAACGCTTTGAGCTAGACGGATGAAATTCAGTATATAGTCTTAAAACTACATTTGTAGACCAATCAAATTTGGAATGAAATCCATTCAAATGAAGTCTATTTGTTCGGCTACCCGAATACAAATTAGAACCATAAAAGTAAAGCGGAAGAAGAGGTATAAGAACTTTATTAGAGAATATGCGAGAAAGTTTCGGGGAGACATCTCCCATGGTTAAAATTATATCTGTTGGTAAACGAAAAAAATTCCCGAACGCTTTGAGCTAGACGGATGAAATTCAGTATATAGTCTTAAAACTACATTTGTAGACCAATCAAATTTGGAATGAAATCCATTCAAATGAAGTCTATTTGTTCGGCTACCCGAATACAAATTAGAACGATAAAAATAAAGCAAAAAAGATAGGCAATTAAAAATTAGTATGCAGATTTAACGTAAAAAGTGTAGATCTAGATCAAGTTACCAATCATAACTGTCAAAGGATTGACCGTCTATCATCCGTTACTTTCACACACAGATTAACGCCTTAACAACAGTTCTGGTACTGTAATTGGTCTTAATCGGTCGGGAAAAAAAGGAGTCCAACATACGTATTTGGTTTTTTGGTAAATGTGTATTAACTGCATCCTGGCGATTAATCGCCAAAAAAATCCCCAAAAATAGCATGCCAATAGATTCTTTCATAAATATTATTCGCCAATGGTATGCGGTTAAAAATGCGCAAGTAGCAGTTTCCTTTACTATGCTACAAAGTAGACAGCTTCCATCTGCAGCCCTATGAAAATAAATATCTAAGCATTCCCATGGTTATAGGTTCTTTCCTTCTCAAAGTCCATAATGAAACTCTCTACATACGAGTGAGGTTTGAAAAAAAAACCTTAGTAAAGAGAAAGCGAGAAAGTTTCAGAGAGACCTTCCCCGCGAATTTAAATTAATTCTCTTTCTGAAAAAGACAAAAAAAAATACAAGCTGGATTTTTAACTAATTATTTAATCTAAGTACCCTTATTCATTGTTTTTATAGTATCATAAGCAAATAATATTAAATCTCTTCATTAAATTAAACTTCCTTCGCAGATTTGTGAAACAAATGGCTTAAAACCTTTTTATTACTCCTCAATATTTTTTTCTAAATCTCTACTGACGAAATAATCTCCATCAGAAATCTATCGCTTTTATTGTATCATAAGCAAACGGAGTAAATATCTTCATTAAATAAAACTTTCTTCTCAGATTTAGGAAGTAGACGAACTTAAAACCTTTTTGTTTATTCTCAATACTCTTTCTAAATCCATAAGAAAAAAGTCTCAATTTGAAACCTAATTTTCCAAGAATTTCTGAAACATTTCTTAAAAACTTTGCCTTTTATAATGAAATTTCTCTATTGTTCTATAAATTAGTGAATTCTACGATTAATAAAACTAAACTGGTAAATAGGCCTTAATCCAGTAATGGAAAATGCTTTTTCTGAGAAAGGTATATATGCGTTACAGAGCCTTTTCACGCATCTCTCAGAAATAACAGTATTATATTTTCAGTACTCTTAATGCTGAGATGGATTTCTCTTTCGATATAAAATCTATTTAAACTTTGTTGTAGTTACTATTTAGGTTTTATTTGTTTTTTCCTGTTTCTTTTATAAATTTTTGTGAAAGAAAACAACTATGGTAATTTATGAGATATTGAACAATTACATTAAATACTGAAGATGCCATTTTAAACTGAAATGCTGAAATAACTAGACAGCTTTAACAACAAATTTATCTATTTAGATAAAATATGAATTTTTGATAAAACGCAGAATATCCATAAAAGGATTTCAATTTCAATTTAACAACAATATCATAAGGATTTTCTAAAGTAACGAAACAGTCTTCTTGGAAACTTCAGTTTCTTATTCTGGCAGGAGATAATATTAAAATATTTTTTAGATGTCTTTTATGATACCTTTATAGGAGCTGATCCCATAGCGATATTATATCGAATACCAGTTCACCTTTTCTCTAAAGACAAATGCATTTAGTTATGAGAAGCTTCAACTGTCCTAACTTAAAAATCCACTCCCTTAAAAGGCAAAAGATATGTTTTGTCTAAATCCGTAAAATGTATAATTTTGCAATCACGCCTTTCAGTATAAAACGACTTTAAAAACAAAGAGATTGGCAAATCCTACAGATTTTCGTAAGTCTATCTAAAATATTTATCCATCCATTTCTCATTCATTCTATTTAAAAACAAAGTTTCGGATTTATAAAACCCATTTACGGATTTATAAAAAGACCAACCTTTTAGTTGTAGTTGTCTTTCAACAACTTATGCTTACCTTAGTTTAGCACTCAGCATTGAAAAATGGCTATGGATTGGAATCATCTAAATAATTTTCAAAAAATCAGAATCTAATTCTCTCTGACTTTAAAATGTATGTAAAGACTATAATAAAAATACTATGATTCTTTTTTGTAAAGATAATTTTTTTAATAAATAGCTATGTTAATTATATTATATGAATAACATGATGTTTACAGCTGTTTGAAGTAAATAGCGCTAGTGTATCTTTATCTGTCGATTTCTTTTAATGGCGGTGCGATAAATTGTTTTAAAAAATTAATTTTAAAATGAAGAAATTAATTAAATAAATTCTAACAACTAGACATCAGACTTCATTAAGTAAATTCCAGAGAAGAAAAATTAAATTATCAGGCTTCATGATATAACACCCTCTAAAAAGAATTAATTACTTTCCTAATTATTTTATCTTACTCTATCTACATGTTACCGGTCAGCTGACAAAGGTTCACAATTTCAGGTCCTTCTCAAAATAGCTTTGTTGACCCTCAGTTGGGCATTGATATACTAAACTACAGTCTAGTTTTAGTATACTTAATGTATACTAATGAGTATACTTAATACTTAGCTAGCGATTTCCGCTTTTAATAATATGATGATTGATAGAGATATTGATAAGGTTGAGATACAATAATAATCTTTTATAATCGTCAAATTACTTAAAACTTATTAATAAGCTTTATATTTTTTAATTGTATGCCGCCTTTCAATGGTGGTAAATGGGATCTGAACAAAAAGTATACTATCATTAATTGGCGACTAACGTTGAGCGAACAGAAAGTATACTTATTGTGATCAGTGAATGACATAGCAGTTTGTTAACCTAACTAGTCTAAACTAAACTACACTGAAGAAACTAATGTTTAATATTTGTTTTAGCCCATTTTATAAAAAAAAATATTAAATATGTATGCATAAAATATAAACCTTTCAGTAGAATACAAAATCTCAGAGCAATTTTATTTGTATGTCGCCAGTTAATGGCAACTGATGTGATCATCTTTGACTAATATAACGCCAATGTTAATTTAATTAAACTAATCTAGAAAAAAATTACTGATGTTTACTATAACCCACTTAATACAAAAGATATTCAAAGGGCATACAAAAAGTATACACCTTTCAATAAGACTCAACATTTCTATATATCGTCAGTCAACGATGATTGACGCAACTTGCCAATTGGCCAAATCGGCAGTCAAACACCGTTGGCCGACGAGGTCTATGTGGAAATCATAGTGTCAATCACCAATGACTAATATGGCTCCAAATTAACTTAATTAAAATATAGAAAAAGATTATTGATATTTACTATAATTGATTCAGTAAGAAAATATTAAATACAAATTCAAAAAATCCTAACCTTTAAGTAGAATGCAACATATCAGTGAAGTTTTATTATCATGTCAGAGCATGATGTTGTTTTGGGGATGAGGATTTGGGTGTCAACAAAAATTCGTAGACGAAAAATAAAAATTTTAATCGGTAGATGAAAAATAAAAATTTTATTATCTGTACGAGCATCTCAAAATATCCGCTTTTGATAACGTGCTGCTATTACATTCACAAAAGCTCTGATTTAAAAAAATAAGTTAATTACTACAGTAAATAAAACCTAGAAGAATGTAATTTTAAGCACGTGATTATATGAAATGAAATAAATCTGAAATGTGATATTTTTTTTAACAATAAACGCAAGACAAAGTTTTTTTTTATCGTTTGTAATACTAAAGTTACTAATTCAATGAAACAATTAAAATGAATAAAAATATAATTTAACTTGCACGAGCACGTGGTGCATGGCCGTTCAAGAAATTATGTTCTGCCATGATACATTGAAATATGCATATTAGATTTCCTTTTAATCGATTATTTGCATTTAATTTGTACCGCCAGTCAACAATGACTGAGGCAAACAAAAAAGAACTTATGATATTAGTCATGGAGACTAATATAGGGTCATGCTAATTTAACTAAGCTAACCTAAAGAAAGAAACGATTGATATTCTCTATAATCCACATTCAATGTGTATGCTAGACCCTACGGTAGAATACAACGTGCCTATATAACTTCATTTGCATATTGCCAGTCAATGGTAACTGACGCGATTTGAACGATAAATAAATTGTAAATCAACCGTAACTGGCACTGTTTAACCGTCAGTCAGCCACAATTTGCCGAAGAGGGCCGGGCGGTGATCATAGTGTGAATCACCAGTGACTAATATGGTGCCAAATTAATTTAATTAATTAAATTAAATTAAACTAAAGAAGATGATTATTGATGTTTACTATAACCGATTCAGTAAGAAAATATTAGATACAAATTTTAAAAAATACAAACCTTTCGGTAGAATGCAACATTTCTTTATAAATTTCAATGCAATTTACAAAGCAATAAAGACGAAGTAGCCTCCCAAGAAAGCGCAGCACTTTAAAAAAGCGTAAAACTCTACTGAAGTATTACTTAAGATATCATTGCCCCTTTTATTCCTTAATCTCTTCTCCTAGGAGAAAATGGGTTCAGTGATAGGAAAAGGAGATCTACATTGTCGCAGTCTTATCTGAGCTCCTCTATTGCCACACAAACAGAAGCAGCACTAAGGGGAAAAAATGGAAGTCTCTTAGATAACTCGAAACAGAAACCCACACACACACAATCAAAGGATGTTTGCTGAGATGATACCAAAGAATGATTCACTTGACAGCTTTGTTAAGACGGGAAGAGCGTGAAGGTAGTTTAAACATTGTTAAAGATTGACCATATAAACACATTTTGCAATTAGCTCGTAGTAAAATAAGCACTTTGAATATGCACGTGTTTTGTATAAAGATAAATAAATACAAAGAGTAAAGGGTTCCAATTTCCTGTGTAGGGTGAGTAATTAGATAGATTTATATGATAATTTGGGTTTTGAAAATATGGTAATTCCTTTTTGATACTCTAATTTTTCATGTGATGTGAAATAAACAACAAAGACAAATTGTAATATGATAACAATGTGAATATGATAAATAGTACTGTTAAATTTTAAATATTCTAAAGGTGATTAGATGTTTTATTGATGATTTTTTGTTTTATTCAGTTTAAGTGTAACTCTTCACTATTAAACATTTCAATTATTAATTATTCAATGAATACAAGAGATCATTTTATTGTTTCAAAAAATAAAAATACGTTTGTGAAAGATAATTTTTTTCTAAAAAATTAATCTAAAATTTCTTAGAACTATATAAGTTTGCATTTTATTAATTGAAATGTTATTGAAATGTTAAAAAATGTTAAAATGGCGTTCCGTCTACATTGTAGAGTATTTGCAAGAAGCTGTTTGAATACAAAAGTTTAAAAGAATAGTCTGATCTTAATCCAGTTTTGCTATATTTACATCACACAATGGACAAAAAGAATGTCAGCATAAGAAAATTATCATTTTAATTAAATTCGTTTGGAAATTATTGTTCAAAGGAAGCAATTTTTTATTTATTATGACATTAACAATGGTAAAGGGCCACGAATAAGAAAATTTATATAAAGCACAAAATTAGTTTGAATTTTTTTTCAATAAAAATCATTATAACCAATGAGGTTTTAATATAATGTGGACAGTTTTAAACAATATATATATACTGTATTTCACAGTTATTTAAAAAAAGGAATGTGATTAAGTTACTGAAGTTATGATAATTGTTGAAGATAAACTTTAAATTTTGATTGGTTTTAATGACATTATTAATTTTAGTTAAATTCTTTGGACTTTATTGTTCAAAGAAAGTGATTTTTTATTTATATGAAATCAACAATGATAAAGGCATGCAAATAAAAAATTTAGTGAAAGAATAAATTATTGATTATTATTGGTTTGATTTTATTACAATAAAAATCGTTATAGCAAACAATGTTTTAACATAATGTAGACAAGTTCGTGTATTTTATAGTTACGTAAAAAAGAATATCATTAAGTTGCTGAAGTGATGATAAATGTTGAAGATAAACTTTAAATTTCGATTAGTTTTAACTAAATTAAATCACAAAATTAATTAACTTAATTATTAATTAAAGTTTTGAAAAATTCCTTAAATTTAAAAAGTTTTGAAAATTCAGAACGTTTCTACTTTTCAAATTTTCAAAATTTGAAAAGTAGCAACGTTCTGAATATGGTAGTTCTGTATCGAGTCTCTGTGAATGGAGTTTTGAATGATTTCTACTACCAAAAAATTTGTAAAAACTTGAAAGCCGAAAATATTATCATGTAAAAAAATTATTGGGGAGGAGGGATTATTAAAATTGTACGTTCAAATTTTTGGACAGCTAAAATATTTTTTTCATTGTATATTTCTTATAAAACAAAGATTTTTTTTTATAAATAAACAAACAAACCATGAGGGAGTTTCACCTGTAGTAGAATTTTCATAATTATTGATATTTAAAGTGGAAAAATAGAAAATTCTGGAACGTATTTTTACTTTTATTTCGAAATATCATTCAGTATAAGCACATTTTCTGTAAAAGACTCTAGAAAGCTTCTTCATATTACTGTCGGTTTCAATTTCTTAATTTCCACGTATATATTAAAATATAAAAGAATTAAATTAAATCCATCAGTAAAAAGCCAGATGTTTGTGAATATATATTTACCTTTATCTCTAATTCTATGCAGAACAATGAGTTCGTTGAATATTTTTATTTTCCTCTACATTTATTTATCGCCTTTTGTGAGAAAATGAATGATGGGACATTCATAATGTTCATTCTGAATGTTAAAAGGAAACACTATTATGAAAGAACCGCGTAAAAAACTGCATACCAAGCTTTAAAATTTTGATTCTGAGTATTTGATAATTTAAGTTCTTCATTTACATATTTATGAATAATAAAAAATATCTAAAGAGGAGCGAAAAAGCAAACATTTCCATAAAACAAAAGATGACCCTGTTTTTATTTCTTCGTATAATTCTAAAAAACAATATCAATCCAGCTTTTTATCTGTGGGAAATATTCGAAGAATCTTTGTTTTATACGAAGATATCGGTTAAGTGAATGTAATAAAAGTTATAAATTTACCCATAGAACTTGACTTATTTCGTATTTATAAAGATGGAATTTTGAAATAAATTTCAAGGTCATTTCTTCTTGTGCTAGAGATATGAAATATTGTTATGGCGTGTGGAAATAGACTATTTAAATTTTTCACGATATTATTATTAAGAAATCAATTGATATAGTTTAATTAATTTGATTGCATAGAATAACGTCAAATAATAGAGAATTTTAGAATTTTTTCAAGAGTTTATAAAAATATTAATAATGAATAATAGATAGAAAAATTTAAAAAAAATAATTGAAGCATTTTTTTAAATTTTCTGCTTTAAGTATTGTAATTAAAGTTTTTTTTATTCATTTTTATTTCTACTACTGATTACTTTAGGGGATTCATTGCTGAGATTATAAGGTTTGAAAGAAGAAGAAAAGATTTTTTTTTAAATTTAGCCTATTTTCATGAAGGCAAAAATTTCATTTTTTATGCATTATAAAATGTTTTAATGCATGAATAAAAGATATGATAAATTACTGCATATTTTAAAGTATCTTATTTTTTAGAAAAATATTTTATAATATTTCATAAATTTTTAAGCGATTCTAATGTTAGAAAGAAATAAAAAGTATTAAAAAAATTGATCCGATTTTTATGAAGACAAAAATTTCATTTTATTGCACAATAAAAATTTGTAAAGCATAAGTAAAAAAATACGATGAAATAATACATTTTTTTAAGTAATCAGTTTTTAGAAAAATATTTGACAAGAGTTTCATATGAATAAAAAGCGATTCTATTGTTTAAGCAAAGTAAAAAGTACAAAATTTTGAGCCGATATTCATGAAGACAAAAATTTCATTTTCTTGTATAATAAAACGCGAAAGAAGTAGAAAGTAATTTGAGCAGATATTCATGGTGACAAAATTTTATTTTATTTTTTAATAAAATTTCTTAAGGCATGAATAAAAGATATGATGAAATAATGTACATTTTAACGTGGCAAATTTTCAAAAAAAAATATTTGATAAGAATTTTGCATGAATTTAAAGCGATTCTAAGCCAAGTAAAAATGACTTGGAAAATAAACAAAATAAAATAGCAAAAAAGTCATAAATATTTTAGAAGTTATTCACGAAGGAAATAATTCTTTTATAAATTACCGGAAAATATTTTAAGCAATGTAATTTTTTCTGATAATTTTTCTTTATAGATATTTGGATTTTTCCACTTATGAATATGAAAAAAATGAATTTCTTAATACAGAAATTTCAAGAGCACGCATTTATAGCTTTCCATTACATCATACATTCTAATGCAAATAAAAAAATAAGAAATTTCTGATTTTTCACTCGCAGTTTTTTTCTTTTATAGAACTTTTAAAAAGGCGTTATACTAACGTCCAAAGGTTTATCATATAAACTTTTTTCCTCATTATAAGTGGGATTAGAAAAGCAGACGACAGCATTGTTAGCAGTCTTGAATATTTATGCTTTCAAAAAAAAGTTGTAAATTAATCACTAAGGATTAAGGCATATTTTTTTCAAAAAAAATTAAGAGATTATTCGAATTGTACTAAAAAAAGTGGAAATGAAATTTATTTAAAAAAAATGGTCTGGACATTAAAACTTTTTCAAGTAGTTAAGAAATTGTTTTGCGCTCATCAAGAAATCTCTAAAAATGAATAAAAGCTTTTTCAAACGAATAAATGCCTTAATTGGATTACAGGGCATTGCATTTAAAAACAACGTCTTTACCCAGATGCCGAGGATATTGAATACCATTTTCTTTTAGAGTCGAGAGTTAAATTCTTATTTGCTATTTTTGGAGGCTGAGATTTGTTCTAGTCGAAAGATTTCCCTTGAAATATTACCTCATCGATTAGATAAAATAAAAGGGAAAAGACTTTTGCCCTATAAGTAAAGACTTTAAAGAAAATTTTTATAGTAGAGCCTGGCAACTGCAGCATCGAATTTCAAAAAATTTTATGTTCTGTACATCTGCATTTCATCTTTTATATAGAATTCATAAATAAATTTGATAGCATTTGTTTTCAAAAACACTTTCATTAACTAGCAATAAGCAATTTTTTATTTTAATTTTTTTTGAAGTTTTTATCATTTTAGAATTTACTATAAAACATATTACAAAATCTTTCAGTCCCTTTTCAATATATATATATATATATATATATATATATATATATACATGTATCTGGAATTTTTCCTAATCATAACTTAACAAACTTTAACATTTCCTAATCTAAACATTTTCTAAACGTCTCCAATGAAGCTATTAAGAGGCAAACATTATTATTATTATTATTATTATTATTACGTTTTTTGGCAAAATTTACGAAAAACAATATTTATTATTTTCTTTCCATTTTCTCCTGATTGTTTTCTTCAACGCAGTATGTTTAAGCATTTGGAATTATTCTCAAATATAAATCTTTATTTTATGAATAAGTCATTGTCAGAAGAATTTAGGCATTTTATCATAAAAATCTGCTGAAAATGCCTTTCTTCAAGGTCAAATGATTTTTCCATTTTAAATTGGTAATACTAAGCAAATATCTGTACAATAGTTAACGGATGTTAGCTTTAATATTTCTGTCCTTCAAAAAAAATTCTTGCTTCGAAGTCATTCTTTGAGCATTTGAGGGCGGAAAACGGAAGAGGAAGTGTACTTTAAATCCATACATCTCATGTGTTCATTGTCATCAGCTATTAGAAAAAAGATTGAGTAGATTTTGCTGTTTATTAAAACTATTTTTTCAGTTCCTACTATTAGCTCAAGTTCAAGTAGTTCTATTAGCTCAAGTTCAAGTTCAGTTCCTACTATTCAATCAAGTTCAAGTAATTTTTTAAAACTTGTAGTAAATGACATTTTCAAATATTAATTCATTAATTTTTATTAATTAATTAAAAACTAATTTTGTCGCCTTTATAGTAGTTCTTTATAATAGTTGCAGCTGTTAGGTCGGGATAGCCTGGTTGGTAGAGCGTGGGATTCGTGTCCTTTGTGTTGCGATTTTGAACCTGGTCACTAAGTTCTCCGTGTCGAGTATTATACCACTAAGGATATGAGTCAAAGAGGATCGTTTTTAGGATGTTCCGTGGTCCATGCCCTGAGAAGCTACTGCACTCCTCCTTCCTTTATAAAGCGGAACACGAAAACAACAATTGTAATTGTTTAATAAAAAGTAATTAAAATAAAATCTTTCCTAACATCCAAAGTAGGAATTGATTTTTAAAAATAAATCACATTGAAAACAAAAATATAATATTAAATGTTAATTTAACTATCCATTATTGCTGACTGAATAGTTTATTCTTAAAATGTAAGTTTTGATGATAATTCAAGAGACAATGAGTAAAAATTCTGGTATGTGTAATTAATTGTCGCATTTCAAGATGAATATTATCCTTTTCTATTGAGTCATTTCTGAAATTTAGTTTCTAATTTAAATAAAATATGCAGAAAACTCTGGTAAATAAAAAACGTTAGAATAATTCGAATATTTGCATGTAAATATATATATTCGAAAATTCTCCCTTATTTCAAGACCTAAATCTCTCTTTTTTAATTCCTACTTTTAGTTCACTCTCTCCCTTTAAATATTTATATAACTTGTATAAATTTTCAATCGTTAATAAAATACTTTTTATTCATCCACTCAAGTCAATTTTTTTAAACTTGTAGTGGATGACAGTGGATCTTAATATAGTTTTTTCAAATATTATTTCATTCATTAGAATTAGTTAATTTTTAATACTTTAAATAGAGTTTTAGCAGTTTGTAATGTAATTTGGAATCAGCAGGGAATAACTCAAGCGGTGAGATGCAAGGATTTGAGTTTTTTTCGCGTGAATGCCAGTTCAATAATTGCAAAAATCAACAATTTATTGATAAATTACTTATATTAATTGTAATTATTTAATAAAAAGTAACTGAAATATAAAATTTCTTCATTGACTTAAGTAGGAATTAACTTTGAAAAATATTATTTAATTTAAAATTCTTTTAAAAGTATTTCGTTTTTTAAAAGATCGCTGGATGTTATAATTAATATAAATAGGTAAAATTTATCTAAGTTATTAACGCTGATTAAAAATAATTTGAGTGAGAAGTTTATGCCAAGATGTTTTTAATTATTTATTGTAAATCGTATAATAATTCAAAGTTGCCTGCTATAATTAATAATATAGTAGACAAAATTCATTTGAATTGGAGGTTTAGGATTTTTTGACACTTTGAATGCTAATTACAGATTATATTTCATTCGAATGTTAAAATTAAAGTAAGTATATCGAAAATATTCGAATGGGCAATTTATGATTTTTAATACTCTGACTACTAATTAATTGATAATTCATGTTGACTACAGTAGATAAGTTGACTACTTGTTGATAAATTGATACATTGACTACTTGTTGATAAATATATGTTGATTACTTGTTGATAAATATATGTTGATTACTTATTGATAAATTGATATCTTGATTACTTGTTGATAAATTGATATCTTGATTACTTGTTGATAAATTGATATCTTAACTACTGTAGTTAAAATTATCCGATTTTTTGGAATTGAATAAAAATAATCAAAATTAGCGATTTATGATTTTTTGACATGTCGATTACCAACTTTGACTTAGTTTTTAGTTGTCAATCTTGTCCAAAATAACGACTGTAAGCTATCGCGCAGAAACTTTCCTAACCATTTTCGTGGAATTGCGATTATATTTGCAAAAAATCATGTCTATTTAAGGTCATTGACTTCTAGGGAAAAAATAGCATTGACTTCAAAAAACAGAAAGTTTAGAAGTAAATTAGAAAGAAATATAAACTTTCAAGAATAAGAACAGAAAGATTCAAACAATTTTAATATAATTCTGTGTAGATTTTTTAAGCAAATTCCAACATAAAGAAGGGGCTTATCTCCCCAAATTGATCAAAAAACAACAAGTTTTTTAAGGCTTGGTGCAAATTCACATAGTTTTTTTCCACATTGTTTTTCTCAGTAATTTCAAAATCGATAGTATTAATTTCGATGCCAAGGAAATGGCAAATCGAAAAGTGTTGGAAAACGACTAATATTATGACTGGATTCCATAAAAACCTTAATCACAAGATAATATTGAATTAAGAATAATGATGTTTGCTCATTCAAATCCGGATATTATCTTAAAATCTAATTTTAAGGATAATGTCAACGTTGACTCATGATATGATGAGCAGAAAATTGTTAAATACATAAATAATAAGCGCGAATGAATACACCGTTTAAATATTTACTACGACTTTTAGGTTAAGTGACTGGACGTTTGTTTCCTATAATCAAGATAATTATACTTGATGGGTGTGAAATATGTAAATAAGTTTTCGAATAAATTTATTATTTTAAGGTTAAAACTTCAAGGTTTACACAAAAAGAAATAGCTCTTTACATAACACGGGCCTATTAACTATTATATTGGATACGATAAAAATACTATTATGATATTAGGGCGTGGTTCTTTGAAAAATTAGTAAAAATAAATAAATGCTATTTCTTTTCCTAGCAGCTTTTAAAATAATCAAAATAATTTCCACTTTTAATTGTTTTCTTAGGCAATATTTAAATTATTATTATATGAAAATTATGCACGAAAAGTATCCTTTTTAAACACTTTCATCTAAGTTGATTTTATTCATGTTTGTAAAGATGTAATATAATAATTGGCTCTTTTTTAATTTCCTAATGCACTAGATTTTTGAAATTTGGTACATTAATGAATTCTCGATGGCAATACATCATTTTTATATTTTAGCACTTAAATAATTGCTAATCAAATAATAATTTGCTGGAATTTTTATTCTATACGAGTGGTGCCATCTGATAGTGGTTTGAGAAATTTTAAGATTTCAATATTTATATAATAATGAACTATAAATTTAAGATTAAAAAAATAATAAATCTTCCGTATATTGTAAAAGAGTGGGATTTTTTAAAAAAATAGTACTTTTTTTCATGATTATTTCGGATTTAAAAAATTATTTAATATTTAATTACCTTCTCTCACACAAGAATTGATCAATTTTCTCGATTTATTTAATTTTTATTAACTTTTCTGTAGTATTACAAAGGATGATCCAAGATGTAATTCATATTATATCTGAAGAGATAGCGCAAGAATAAAATGAGGTTTATAAAAATATTAAAAGAATATACATTTATGATTTTTTGAGGATAGTGAATTTTAACGGGAAATAAGTAAAAATGGACGAGAATGTGCAATTTATTTTTATCGTTTCATCACCAATATAAATATTCAACTAAAAAGGAGTTATAAAATATATTGTTCAATAAAATAAATATTTGAAGGGTTAAGAGAAATAAAAAGTATATCTTAATGACTTAACTCAAAATAATATTAATTAGATTCAAATATTTTTTAAATGTTCCAGGCGTCTAAATTTTTGTAGAAATTATATGAAATTGTTAATAAAGATTTCGATCAAACATTAAAAGAAAATATGATATGCGTTTTATGTTTCTAGTTTTTTAGCTAATTAAAAGTTAGTTTTAGTTCAGAAAAGCATAAAATCCCAATGAAAATTCAATAAGTGTGCATGAAAATACTTCTAAACCTATTATTTAATTGCAATTACAAAATCATGTGTAGTTTTGTTCCAATAATTTACATTGAATAATAAGAAAAAAATTAAAAATTAAGTCTTTTGGAATATTTTGAAAATTTTAAAAATTATATATCTTTTAATTTTTTATTAAATTACATATTTCATTTTAAAATGTTTTTTAAAGAAATTTGACTTATTTATATTTTAATACATATGCATAAAACATCATAACCTTAACTAAATAATTCCCAAAGGTGTCTAATATAATCCACTGTACCCCTAAGAATGATTGTATAAAATTATTTATAATAAAAATAAGATATTAATAGTAAATATACTAGCATCTTTGATTCAAATGAAGGAAATACCAAACGCAATTTCATCATTTTTTTTACTATCTTATTTGATTCATTAATATTAAAGTGACAGGATCAATTGATAAAAAAGTAGATATCATTTCTAATTAATAGTAGCTAAATTCCTTTTACACGCCTGACAGGTTCAATTAATCTGCACATACAAAATGCCTTCTTATCTTATGAAAAGAAGAAACTTCAGCTCCGGTTCACTTTTTTCAAACTTACTTTTTATGTTATTTATTTCGATACTTCTACATTGATAATTATGTAACTATGGCTCAGAGTACTGTTACTAATTCAAATATGAAAACGTGAATTGTTTGCAAAATTATGTCCGAAGTAAAAGATGAGTTATTTGGAAATACGAATTAGAAATTGTTTCGACATTGACCTACATAGGACGAATTTCAATATTTTTTGTTTTTTTTTATGTAGCGTCTACGAAAATCATAGAAAATGGCTTCCGTTAAGAAACTTAATTACTGTGTCGTCATTCGGCTAATTATCCTTTAAGTGTCTGGGGGGACTGTCAACTCACATTTCAGTTTTAAGCGCGTTACGTAATGTTTTGTTAAGTTTCTAAAAACTGGAAGGAGTGAGTTAAGAAGGTTAAATATAAACAAAAAAGTGTAGAACTCACAAAATGTTCTCACATCCCAAATAAATATTTTATTCCCTCTCCCTCTCTAAAACTAATGGGGACCTCGGGAAAGATAGTGAACAACCTAAGTGCTCAGATTTTTATTTTCATTCTCAGAAAACCGAGTTTGCAATTTAGAAGGGTTTTTTCGACTTACTGTAATCAAAATAAGATACAAAACTATAATTTTAGAAACAAAGTCATAGAGCGGGTTTTATTTATCCTTGTCGTTGCGGTTTTAATTTATCGCTTTTACGTTCATGCAAATAAACAGACGAAAGGTAATGAGTCCGTTAGTAAATTTCGTTCAAAATTTGATACTAACCTACAATTTAAACGTTAAAACTATTTACCAAATTTTATCTATCTAGCTCTTCAAATTTTTTAATTATTGCGCCCTCTTATACTTGCCTCAACTGCTGAAATTTTTATTTTCATAATCCCTCTCATGAACGCTTTGAGTTTCGTAAAGAAAGACGAGTATGCAGCTTAGAAGCTTTTTTCAACCGACTGTAATCACAATAAGTTACAAAACTATAATTTTAGAAACAAAATCATATATCGTGTTTCATTTATCCATGCCGTTGAGGTTTTGATTTATCATTTTTATATGTATTCGAATGAACAGATCTAAAAATAATAAGCCCATTGATAAATTTCATTCAAAATTTGATATTGAACTAAAATTTAAAATTTAAAATTATGTACCAAATTTTATCTATCTAGATCTTCATGTTTTTTAGTTATGTTCCCTTATACTCACATTATGAAAACAGACAAACTACAAGGCAACGGATTCTCTTCAAATTGAAAGAAACTACGTTGACTTCTTTGACAGAAACAAGTCAACTGACTGTACAATCCGTTAGTAGAATTTGATAAAAATTTACAAAGTTTATGTAAAGGCAGCTTACCAAATTTCGTCTCTTTAATTAAAAGCTTGCCGCATTCACATTTGTTGTGTTTGATTTGTTTTGAGTTGCCATGTTCACACAGAAGCAAACATGATTCCAAAAGTGTCTTCTGAGAACTGAGAGGTATTTTTTAAAAAAATAAAGTCACGATTCCGAATTTTTTGACAATTTCACTAATTTTTCTTTGCATACTTCGTAAATGAAAAATTTTACATGAATTTTATAAAAATTCAAATAAATAAATTTTATTTGGCATAGAAGCTTATTTTATGTGTATTTTACAATTAACCCCTTCTATTGTAGAATACGTTTTAGTAAAAAAATGCCGATAAAAATCAATTCAATAAGTAATAAAGTAGTGAGTAAAAATAAGTAATAAAGGAATGAGTAAAAATATGTAATAAATAAATCAGTAAAAATATGTAATAAAGTAATGAGTAAAAATAAGTAATAAAGGAATGAGTAAAAAATATGTAATAAATAAATCAGTAACAATATGTAATAAATAAATCAGTAAAAATATGTAATAAAGTAATAAGTAATACGTAACTGGAAATAAAAGTAATCAGGAAGGTTAATTCGTTAGGTTATTCGTTTCATGCAATTAATAAATTTATTTAATTCAGATTAATTAGTTTATCTTATCCAGATTAATTCATTTTAATTATATATTAATTTACATCCAGATTTTATTGCCATCTAGGAATATGTGAAAGTAATATGTATGCAAAAGATAGCAACTGTCAATTATAAAAGTTGATTATTCCACTATGTTATTTAACATCATCGGACAGAAAAGAGATAATTGTATAGTACTTATTAGAATTTAATCTTTAAATAAATATTTAGACTTAGATTTCGGCTTTACACACACACACACACACACACATACATATATATATATATATATATAATCACCAGCCTAACATGGCTCCACTACTTATGCGAGGAATACGATTTTAAAAAAGTTACCTCCCTAAGTAGATGTTATGTTGGTCTGATTTTAAATATTCATGTTTGAGGCCGAAAAGTTCCTGATTCGACATCCGATTACTTCAAAACAAGTAAAATGAAACAAGTACATAAAAAAATTTAATCAAAGAAATTTTTTATTTTAGTTACTTTTTATTAAATAATTACAATTAATATAAATATTACAGAATTACAATATTAAGCGGCAAAACCGAACGAAAATTTCCCATTCTATATATATGGTGTTAGAACTCTCAGCCCAAGGGATGCGAATCCAACGCCATATCAACTATACTATCCCCGCCTAACAATTACCAATTACGAAATAATTAATCAAAAAATTATACTTGCATTGAATTTTCAACGTCAAATGAGGATTCAAGGTCAATTGTGGCAACCCAAAATGCGTTATTTTTTTTACATCGATTGGGATAAGGCAAGGCATTTTAAAAATTTCTAATTTTCTTTATTCTGTATTATTTTAATTTGAAAGTATTGCAAAATGAATCGAAAAAGTCGATTAGTTAACAATATTTATTTTTAATACATCAAGCATTATTAAAATAAACAGAATCCCTTAAAATAATCTCCCGAAAACATGTTAAGCCTAACCTTATTGACGTTGGGAAAAAACAAAGTGAATTCGTTACGTATTTGGCGACGGGGAAACGAAGACATTTGGTGAGAAATTTGTTTTCAATTAATCAATAAAAAGTTAATAAATTAATATTTTAAAAAACTGTATTAACGACAAATGTCATCCACTACAACTTTAAAAAATTTACTTGAACTTGATTGGAAGAATAAAAAGTATTTTATTAATGATTGGAAAACTGAACAAGATATATACACTCTGTAACAAAAAAAATCGATGCACCAAGAAGAAATCATTTGATTTCTTTGAAATTTCGCACGCATGAGTTTTTTTTTACCAGATATGTAAATGATAAAATTTTGGTGTCCAATGAATGATTAGTTTGATCTCCAACGCATCGGAAGTGCGCATCCAGCAGATGTATATAAGAAGCGGTTCTTCAACGGTTGCTAAAACTTTCGATTTGATTCCAATTCAGATTACCTTTTAACAAGTTTAAAAAATGCCTCGGTTTGTGCTCATTACGAGAAACTGTCAGTTTGACAGAGGTCGTATCATTGATTCGAAAGAGGCAGGTTGAACAAATGGGAGAATCGCTCGTCATTTGAGTCGAAGCGATGTGGCGATTCGAAGAGGAGGGTGGAAAAGATGGGTGGAAAATGGCACAGTTCAGTGTTAGGATGGTAGAGGTCGACCTTGGGCCACAGCAGATCGCGAGGGCAGAGTGATTGTTCAATCAGCTGTCACAGCGCCTTCTTCATCTCTATCAACCATCAGACGTTCAACCCAAACACCAATATTCCCCATGACCATTCACAAACGATTGAGACAGCGAAATCTACGCTCGCTCAGACCGTTACGCCACCTTCCAATCACGCCTGCACACTGGCGAGCCATATTACAATGGTGTATTGCTCGATCAGGTTAGAATGATGCCGACTGGGGACGTATAGTGTTTAGCGACGAATCCCGCTTCCAACGATCTCACGCTCATTGATTGACCCCTGACGATCATTAAAGACGTGTTTTTAGACACCCAGGGCAGAATTGGTGATCCTGCTTCCACTACTGCACACCACACCAACTCTCAGAAAGGCATTATGGTCTGTGGTGTCATTTCCTTTGATAGCTGGACCCCTTTGGTCGTCAGTAGAGGTACAATTACTGCACAGCGTTACGTTTACGACATTTTAAGTCCTGTTTTACTACCGTTCCTTTTGCAGTGCCCTCGGCTGGTTTTACAGTTGAACAACGCCACACCACATACGTCGCGTGTTTCTATGAACTGTCTGAAAGCTTGTCAAACACTTGTCCAGATCCTTAGATCTCTCTCCCATCAAGCATGTCTGGGATATGATGGGAGGGTGATTGTATCTTCCACGGAATGTTGATGACCTCGTTCGACAACTGGAGCTAATTCGGCAGGAAATACCACAGGAGACCATCCGGAAGCTTTATCAGTCTATGCCACGCCGTGTGGCAGCTTGTATCCAGGCCAGAGACGGGTCAACACCTTATTGAACTTGTTAATGTAACTCTGAAATAAATAATTCAATTATTCAGATATTTTAATCATTTACTATTCTTTGCATTGTCTTCCTATCCACCGATTTTTATCTCAATCGGACAACTCCTTCTTGGTGCATCGATTTTTTTTATTTTAGTGTGTGTGTTCTATTCAAATTTTCAAGGTCTTTCCAAAATTTCCTTCTTGTTACATAACACCGGGGTCGTACATATAATAGAATTAAGCCTCTTGTATAGCAATTGTTTGATATGACGCATTAAAAAAAGAAAAGAAAAAAATCAACTCGACATAAAAAATAAATCTTATTAGATTACAATTATCTGATAAAGCATTGTTTAAACCGCAAGAAAAAATCCTTGAGTTTTCGAAATCGAAAATTTTTATTATAATTGAAAGATTCTTAAAATGAAAATGTGTACCAAAAAATCATTTGGAATGTAATACAAATTTGAACAGAAGCGTGTCTTCTGACCTATGCCCAAATTTTCAAGGCGTTTCCAAAATTTCCCTCCTGTTAACTTAGCAGAGGGGGCGTAAATATAACTGAGTTGAGCTTTTTGTGTACCAATTATTTAATCTTGCGCACAAAAAATAAGAAGTAAAAAAAGAAAAAGAAAAAAGTACTCGACATTAAAAAGTAAGCCTAAACTGATTACAATTATTTAATTGGGTATTTTTTAAAATGCAAAAAAAAATTCATTTAATTTTTGAAGTAGGAAACCTAGATTTTAACTTAATGATTCCTAAACTGAAATTGTGTACCAAAAAAAATCAGTTGGAATGTGATACAAATTTGTAGAGAAATAAAATCTGGAAAAACGGGAAAGAAAAAAACTTGCGCAATTATCGTCTTTGAAATTCAATCAAGAGTTAGCCCACGCTTTGATCAACTAAAGCAGAAAATAGTTCTCTTATATTTCTAACAACTAAAATTTTTTTTCTTCTTTCTTTTAAAGGCAAGTTTGGAAGTGTGAGAAATCTGAGATACTTTTAACCATGGGGTGTGCTGGGTCCACCCAGGTTAATGAGTGCAAAACAGCAAAGAAGGTTCGCGTGATGAGCGCCACTGAAAGAAGTAAGTTAAAATGTTTAAGTTATTTTCAGTTATCTTTCGAAATGCAATTGCTTCGGTTAAGCAATATACACTTGTAACTGACATAAGTTGCGTAAGAAACGTCAGACTCTGACTTTGTAATCTGAAATGCTTTTTTCAGTTCCTTTAGAGATTCAATAAATCACCAAAAAAAAACTTAGATTGTTTAGCAAGACTCTCTGTATTTGTAAGATTGTCTGTGGGACTTTCAGAGGTAGTCGTACATGGCAATCATTTGATTTCGAGTTGTCAAATTCAGCACATATATATTTTGGAGATTGGAAATGGGCATCTAAAAGCGAAATTTTTAAAAATTCAATAAATCAAGAAAAGAATCCTAAATTGTTGAGTCAGACTTTATTATTTTTTTACTTGTGTTTTTGAAGAAGAATGAATGTAAATATATAACTTATTTTCGACGTCTAACGTTTCATAAGAAGAATATCTTTACTAATAATCAAAAAGAAAATTTGTAAGATTGCCTTTGTGAGTTTAAAAATTAGCCGTACATGGCAAACCATTTGATCTTGAGTAACCAGTTTTGACACATATATATTTGGCATAGGAGATTGTCATCTAAAAGCGATTTTTTATTTAATAAATCACAAAAAAAACCAGATCATTGAGTTGGATTTTTTTTCTTTTGCAGAAGAATGAGCGTAAATGTCTGTCTAACTTATTTTAGACAACTAATGTTTTATAACAAGAATATACTAATAATCAAAAAGAATATTTGTAAGATTGCCTTTGCGAGTTTAAAAACTCGCCCTAGACGGTAAATCATTTGACTTATAGTTACTAAATTTGGCACATATCTATTTTGGAGATTAGAAATGGGCATCTAAAAGCGATATTTTTTTTATTGAATAAGTCACGGAAAAAGCCGTGGGATGTTGAGTCAGAATTTTTTTTGCTTTCATTTTTACAGAAAAGCGAGTTTTAAAGAATAAATTATCCCAAACAACTAATGTTTTTTTAATCATAATAACTTCACTAATAATAAAAAAGAATATTTGTTAGATTGTCAGTGCTAGTTTTAAAGCTAGCCGTACAAGACGAATCATTTGACCTGGAGTTACCAAATTTGGCACATATATATTTTGGAGATTAGAAATGGGCATCTAAAAGCGATATTTTTTATTCAATACATCACGAAAAAAAATCCTAGACTGTTGAGTCAGACATTTTTGCTTTTGTTTTTGCAGAAAAATTAGTGTAAAAGTATAAACCATCCCGAACAACTAAATTTCTATAATAATAATAACTTTGCTAATAATCAAAAAAAATATTCGTAAGACTGTCTGTGAGAGTTTTAAATCTAGCTGTACACGTCAAATGATTTGATCTGGAGCTGCCAAATTTGGCCTTTTTATATTTTGAGGTTACGAATGGGCATCTAAAATTCGATTTTTTTTATAACTTTAATTATGATTTTTAATTCAAAATTAAGGAGCATTTTGACCTTTTTTGGTTGATAAAAATTGACTGATCTATTCTTTTTTCCAAAAAGTTTATAAACCATTACATACAATTGTGCATTTTTAGAGTTTCGAAGTACATTACACTAAAATTCAGACAAAATTTCAAAAAGTATATGTATCATTCACCTTTTTACATCTTCTCTACTAAATTAAAATGTGAAACTAAAAAATTTTCAACTATTATGTTAAATGATAATGAAAACGGAAAAGAAGTTTTTTTTTAATTTTCTTTTAAATTTTTATTTGTTAACATCATTAAAACTAGATTCTTATTCTAGAAAACCCACAAAACGTGATAGTAGGTTCAGGCGTCATATTCTGCTTCTTTAGCATCTAATGGAAAAGATGAAGTACGTTCTTATTTTTAACAAAGGATTATCTCATCTTATCAGTAGAGTCGTGGGATTAAGCAAGTGTTTAAGGGCATTCGTCTTCGGTAAAACAGAATTATCTTTGCGTGCTTTAAACTAAACAAACAAAACAATATTGGGTAAATAGTAATGGTACAGTTATGAGAAAATAGGGAT
>JAOUZG010050344.1:943314-978599 GCA_026289955.1 Argiope argentata | reverse complement strand
TTAGTTGATGACACTCGTTGTTAATACAGTTTTTCAAGTATTGGTTCATTAATCAAGTTTAATGAATTTTTAATACTTTAAATAGAGTTTTAGCGGTTTGTAATGAAAATTGAGATCAATTGGCATTAGCTTTATCGGTAAATTGAGAGGATTTCAATATTTTTCACGTGAAGGTGAAGAATGCGAGTTCAATTCTTGCGAGAATCAGTAATTTTTTGATAAATTATTTATATTAATTGCAATTATTTAATAAAAAGTAACAAAAAAATTTTTTTAAGTTCTTAGTTGACTTAAGTAGAAATTGAATTTTTAAAACTATTTTTTTATTACTTGTTTTCCTCTAAAATGTACCGGGAATTCTAAAATAAAATGGTAACGGTCTACAAGACGTGTATCTTGGGAGCTTGATTTCACTTCATTACTTTATCTGATACATGTGTGGTACATTATTACGATTTGATAAAAATTTGTTGGTATGTCTTGAAAATAAAAAGATTTTTAAACTTTTGATACGATGTAATAAAGAATTCACTATATGGACTATTAAATATACGGAAGCCAAATCGAAAATAAACAATTTTCTAAATTTTTAGCTTTAGTATTCCGATGTGAAACGTAAGAAATCATGAGCTACATATAAGCTCATGATTTCTTACGTTTCACATCGGAATTACGTTTCACATTCCGTAAGAAATCATGAGCTACATATAATAAATAATGCATTGTAACCAATACAAAAATCAAAATTACTTTATTTTCTAAGTCAGCCGTAGAAATTTATATAAATAAGTATGATGTAAAAAAAAGTAAATTTCGTAATAAAAAAATTGAGTAAAAATTTTAATACATTTAAATATTTAAATTAACGCTAACCTTTTAACATACATTTCTTTATTTAAAAGGTTCCAAATTAAAATTGTGATAAACAAGCTGTTTAATTAATTTAGCATTAAATTTAGCCGGCTTGCTGGCACAGAGGTAGCGCATCTTCCTCGTGTTCTGGTAGTCCCGGGTTCGAGTCCCGGTTCGGGCATGGTTGTGCTATCTGTGAGATGTGTGAATGTGCCCCCCTGTAAAAAGGGGTTATGCAAGCGAATGTGGTGAGTGTGTAGCAAAGTCGTACTCTTGGCCCTGGTTGGCGCTCCTCAAATACAAGAGTCTCTTCATTCGGCTTCATCTGCTGCTGGGTCAGCGGAGGGCTTGTCCATTACAAGTGCCATATGACGCAACAACAGCATTAAATTTATTAAAATTCATTCTAAAAAATATGTTAGTGGTTCAAATAGTAATTACTAAGCTATTGAAAACTAAAATGAACGTTTGAAGAAGAAAAAACTAGATTTTGAGTTCAAAAAATACTTTAATTTTTGCCAAATAACATAACTACACAAAAACAGGTTAGCACTAATCATGTCTCTACAAATTTCTATGCCGAAAATGGTAAAAACCTTGAAAAATTATAGAAACTTCGCAAATGCGAATGAAACCGTAATTACTGGATTTTATTTGCAATGTTTTGATATTTACTGTAGCATCCCACAATTTTTTTAAGGGAATGTGAATTGATGGGATTTATTTGTGATGATGATGTGATGTGTTTTTGATGGGAATCAATTCATGCCCCAAAAGACATGAAGAGATTGATTAGCAATGATTTTGGTCAAAGTAGTGATTTGATTCTATACAAGATTTAGTTAAGTAAAAATAATTTTATAAAAACATACTGAAATTACTCTCTTTTCTTCAGTTTAACTAACTAATTCAGCCTTCGTTTCTTCTATGGTATTCATGAAAGCCATACTGAAAAAAATCGCAGTGTAGCGACTTTCTAATATTAGTTAGTTGCGACAGCGAAGAATAAAGGAAAACATGTTACGAAAGTTAGCTTTTATTGAATACAGCTATGGATTTTGTGTAAGAAAGAAAAAAAAATAACCATTAAGTTTTCTTTTATGTTAGAATCCCCACAAGTGCATACTTCTAAAGACTATAAGCAATAAAAATAAAAATGTGAAATGCAGTTGACAAGTTTAACGAATCCTTTCATCATCTTTTAAATAAGAAAAAGGGATGTTTTGATCTTCTGGGGAGAATTTAACGCTCATTACTCTTTTAAAGAGTTAAATGTCGAAATCAGTTGCTTTTTCATATTCCGGTTTTTGTGACGTAGGGACATCTACAAAATAAAATCAGTTCCAGGAACGCGGTGAAAGGGGAAAAAATATAGTTCGTTTCGAAACATTACAAGCAGTAAAAATAAGTTCAAACTTATCAAAAGAACCCAATCATTTCCAAAATCTTTTCATGAAGAGGAAAAAACTCAGGGCGCGTGTACAATATTAAGGTCTAGAAATTTGAGAACACGTGTACAATATAAAGGTCAAACAGAATTAAGAGCGCGTGTACAATATAAAGGTCAAACAGAATTAAGAGCACATGTACAATATAAAGGTTAAACAGAATTAAGAGCACGTGTACAATATGAATGTTAAGAGCTCGTTTACAATGTATATCTATTAAAATTGATATTTACAAATAATATAAAATATTGCATTTGCGAAGTAAATAAATTGTTATGATAATCGAATTCATGATGGAGATTAATTTCTGAACTTGAGATTTCTCTGGATCCGAAGACACACATTTTTGAAATTATATCTGTCTATGAAAACAATAACGCTTTGAACTAGATAAGTGAAATGTGGTGGCCTTTATCCCAAATTTTAGATTTCCATCAAATTTTGAGTGAAACACGCTTTACAAATGTTTGTCTGAAAGCAAGTGAATGCGATTATAAAATGCCAATGAAATAAAGCACATAATTCTATAATCTACAGGGTATATTTGTATCGAATTTTGAGCTGTTGTTGCGTTGTTGTTACTTATGGCACTTGCCTATGGACAAGCCCTCCGCTGATACAGCAGCAGATTTAAACCGAAAGGAGCGTCTCTTGTTTTTGAAGTAGTGCCAACTAGTGACAAGAGTACGATTTAGCTACACACTCACCAAACATTTGCTTGCACAGCCCCTTTTTACAGGGGGGGGTATAGTCACACATCTCAAAAAAGAACAACCATGCCCAAACCGGGACTCGTACCCGGGACTCCCAAAACACGCGAAAGACGCGCCAACTCTGTGCCAGAAAGTCGGCTGTGAATTTTGAACTAAATCCATCGAAGGATTGACCGTCTGTTGGTCTATGTATTTGCATATACATAAATGAAAAAATTCACAAACGAAATAACTTAAATAAATGAAATTTTGGTGCATGATCTTATTAAATTGCAGTTCTGTATCACATTTCCGTTTCTATCGGTCAACAAAAAGACTTTAAAAATATATATGTCAAAATTATAGTACAAAGCACAAAACTCTTATGAACGGCACTTGAAAAATAAAAACCTGAGTACTTCTAGCTTTTATAACTTTACTGAGGGTCTTCAAATTTCATGATGTTGAGAGAAGGGAAATATTTTCGAAAAATTTTAGAAGACAACTCACGTTGGTTTTAAATGCAAAAAAAAGACTATACGATTTTTTCTTCATTTAAAAAAAAAACTTTAAAAATTTCCAACTTTAAAATAGAAATATAAAATCAAGAAGAAGAAAATTATTTCTAAACTATTCCTAAACAATTTAATGCATTATCTATTATTAGTTGGCTTAATGCTTGAAAGGTTTTGGAAAATTAATTAAAAAAATTCTTTCGCGAAGACATCGAATTTAAAATCCACTAGATAATAAAATTAAAATATGACTTAATTGATGAAAATATTTCGGAACGTAAGATTGAATTAGTTTACAAAAATAATTTAAACCGCATGAGAGCGTAGAAATTTAATATTAGTTTTATAATTATACTACTGCCCGCCCATTAGTTGTTTTATTTGCCTTATTAATATTTCGCTTTGAAGCAACAGGATATATGACCTTTAATGACCTTCTACCATTCAAAAACAATTAAGATGCTTATAACGCTTTGTTGGTCGTATTCGCTTCTCAAATTCCTTAAAAGGCAACACAATTTTTTTTATTAGCAACCAAAATCAGTTGTTACAATCTAGGTGAAAGTCTGTCAATATTATTTGAATAAAAATTTATATTATATGCGTTTTAAGCGCTTAAAATATGCATGCAACCCAAATGTCTCCATAGCGACGCCAGTGAAGTGTTAAAAACTAATTAATGATGGCGCGAATAATTATGAAACCTGGTCAGATAACACCAATGCAACACCACGCCCACCAAATTTTTTATCCAAAGGTGCCAAATTCGGAGCCTATAATGAATATTTTTACATAACATACATTATATATTTTTAAAATTACATAATATTATGAATAACAACACAACACAAAGTTTCGTAGCTAAAATTTTAAATTTTTTTATTATATAAAGTTGTTAATAACGATACACTTTATTCAATAATGGACAATTAATAATCTTCTTACATCAACCAATTTTGCCACCAATGAGAGAAAATTTTTAGGAATTGATAGTAAATATTTATCTAAAAATCTGTCAAATTTTCTTATTTTTTTCTGTCAGGATTTTATGAATTTATAAATTTATTAATATTTTAAGAAAATGATAATAAAAAAATATCTACCGCCCTGTCATAGAAAAAGTTTCTTGTTTTTATTAGGGCATTCTAGAAAAGAATGCGTTATTTCATTACTTATTTGCAGAATATATTAAAAAGCTGCTTTTCCTCAGGATTTTGCTTCACAAGATAACTTAAAGTCTTGAATAATATTTTAATGTATTAAATTTTAAAAATCGTAATTATAAAAAATTATTAGTACTGAAACACTTCAAACGATAGTTCTCCATTAATAAACTTGTTACATCGACATGAAATTTTTTCTCCAATAATAGAAAATATTTTAAGAAACATAATAAAATTTTATCTAACATATTGGAATAGAAAAAATTACTTTTTTAAGGATTTTCTGCATATAAAATATGAAAACAATTGCAAGCTTTTCTAAATTTTTATTGTCTTACACCCATAGTATATGTAGCCTTATAATTAATAACGAAATACTTTATTCGATAATAAGCAATTACTAATCTTTTTACATAGACTGGAAATTTTGACTCCAATAACAACAAATATTTTAAGAATTGATCGTAAATAATTATCTACTACACTTTCATAGAAATTGTTTCTTGTTAGGACTTTACGTTTTAAATATATGAAATTTCCCTCCCATAACAGCAAATATTAAGAATTGAAATTACTAATAAATTCACCACACTATCAAGGAAAGAGTTTCTTGATTTTGTTAGGATTTCCAGCATTTAAGTTATGAAATAATTTGCAATCTTTTCTGATTCTTCTTGTCTCTCTCATTTAGTATTTGTACATACAATTTTTAAGTTTATTTTAATATAATTATTAATAAAGAAACACTTTACCATCTAATAAAATAAAACTAATCTTGTTACATCGACGGGAAATTTTGATTACAATAACAGTAAATGCTTTATAAACTGATAATAAATCATTATTTACCACAATGTCATAGAAAATGTTTCTCGTTCTTGTTAAGATTTTATGCATTAAAAATATGAAATTGCTCCTCCAATAACAGCAAATATTTTAAGAATTGTTAGTAAATAATTATTTACCACACTGTCAAAGAAAATGTTTCTTGTTTTTGTTGGGAGCATCTAATTTAGGAACTTTTTCTCTAATAATAGCATGTATTTTAAGAAAGTGATAATAAAAATCTTATCTAACACTATGCCATAGAAAAAGTCTTCTTGTTTTTGTTTTCTTTATTATTCCATGAAATAACTTTCACTCTTTTATAAATTGTCTCTCACCCTTAGTATTTGTAGCTTAAATTTTTAAATTCGTTATTTAAATAATTGTTTATGAGGAAACACTATATTTTCTAATGATCGATTACTAATGTTGTCACATCGAAGGGAAATTTACCCTCCAAGAACAGCAAATATTTTAAGAATTGATAGTAAGTTATTATCTACCATACTCTCATGGAAAATATTTTTATTAGGATTTTTTACATGTAAATTATGAAATTTTCCATCTGTTAAAAGTAAATATTATAAAGTCTTGATAACAATAAAATTTATCCCTTATGTTGTGGCCGTTTTAGCTTGTTTGGTAGGGCGTTTTATTCGCATCCCTTCGGCTGCGAGTTCGAACTGTGGTGTCTGGCTTTCGTTAAATCTGTCGTGATACGAAGTTCTCCAAGTTGGTAGTAATAACAATGGAGGTATTGGGTCAGAGATTATCGTTCTCTATTGCAAATTTTTGTTACGATCTGTGGATGAATGAATGAATTGCATGAATAAAGTCATCCTCGTAAAAATGGTTTGAGCCGCGTGTTAACTTAAAGTCAGACTTCTGCCTTCGCGTGCTCAAGGTTCTCTAACCTTAGCCTTTCTTTGTAAAGTGGAACACGAGAATAATAACCTCTACCACACTGTCATAGAAAAAGTTTCTTGTTATTGTTAGGATTTTCTGCATTTAAGTTAAGAAGTTTCTCGTGTTTTTTTCCAAATTCTCCTTGTCTCTGGGACTTACCTTATAATTCGAAGCAATCTTTTTTCAAGATTTAGCGGCATAGCTTCGACCACTTTACTTGACATCTAACTTCCCAACTATTTAAACGAAGTAGTGATACCTTATTAATATAAAAAATACAGCTGGTATATAGTTCAAATGAATGTTAGCAGAGTATTCATGGGGATCGGTAACGTTTTTATGGACCCTTTAAATTCATAATGTCGTATAGTCAAGGAAGCAACGTGTATCTGTAATAAATTAATTCACTGAAATGTATAAATTCGAATGTTTTGACTATTACAGTACTTTTCTTCTACTTCGATTGCTAAAAGAAAAAATTTACTTTCCATATTATTTATTTTTAATGATAAATTTTCCAGTTCATTAAAAGTTGAATCTAGAGTTCATTTCCAATTCAAATAAATAGGAATCTTAGTCACTATTTAAGAAGTTTATGCTTAGACGGAAAATTCGAAAAAAATAGGAAAACGGTCCTGTAATTGACAATCAATGAAAAGATCCCGCTAGCATCAATTTTAAGAGAAAGAACTATAACAAATCGTTTCTATATTAATCTCTTTCCGGACATTGCATGCCACTGATAACTTAACAGAAGATAAAAAGAATTAACTGCATCATTGATCTGGCGAAAAAAATTACTTCTGAAAAACGCAAAGGTAGATAGAAAGGTATCGAATCGCTTTTCAGCACTGATAAGTTATTTTACTCGAATTACTTTACCACAGAAATGAAAATAAAATTCTAATATTGGAAAAAAAATTCTAAAAAATCAATTCTTTCAGCATAAATAAGAGTATTTATTTATATACTTGTTCCCTGAAATATTTAGTTCAAGATTTTCTATAATTTTTGGGGCTGATTTAGAACATCTATAAAGAGCGTTTACGGATGAAAATATTAAACAGAAAGAGGCAACTGTAATAGTGTAGATAACTATAATATATATATATATATAACAGGCAACTGTAATAATGCAGATAACTATAATAGATATATAACAGGCAACTATAATAGTGTAGATAACTATAATAGATATATAACAGGCAACTGTAATTATGTAGATAACTATAATAGATATATAACAGGCAACTGTAATAATGCAGATAACTATAATATATATATATATAACAGGCAACTATAATAGTGTAGATAACTATAATAGATAAATAACATGCAATTGTAATAGTGTAGATAACTATAATAGATAAATGGCAACTGTAATAGTGTAGATAACTATAATAGATATATAACAGGTAACTGTAATAGTGTAGATAAATATAATAGATATATAACAGGCAACTGTAATAGTGTAGATAACTATAATAGATATATAACAGGCAACTGTAATAATGGAGGCAACTGCAATAGTGTAGGCAACTGTAATAGATATATAACAAATGGCAACTCAACTTAAAGGATACAGAGCAAACTTTGAAATTGTTTTTTAAAGCTGCATTTTTGGTTTTTATCTATTTTTTATCATTTTACTCTGAGAATATAGCGATAACAGAAACTAAGACGGTAATAAAAACGTAAAAACAAGATAGAAAATGAAACAATAATTAAAAGAAACTCATGTCTAAGAGCAGCACATGAAAGGTCTTTGATCACACTGCAGATTGATTGATATGGAGACTAAAAGCGACTCTTTCCGCCTTTAAATTTAAAGGTACTAAGGCTGCATTCAGATCAGCTATGGACCTCAGAGTGGGGCAAACTAATGCCATTTTTTCACTCCATTCAAGAATAGCTTTCGTTCTTTCAGTTATTATTATCATTCTTTCTTCCTTCTTTTTATTGACGTTTACGAGCTTTGGTTTTGATTCTTACTGTCTGGACCAAAAAACATTTGGTTCATTTAACAGTCCTTTTCTTTTGTTAAATTTCGCTCTTCAGAAGAAAAAAAGGGAAGGAGGTCTCGTTGGTCCTATGGTAAAGTCCCGATTTTAGAAAAGAATGTTTCCAAGATCGAGACTGGATTTCATGAAAGAGCATGTCGTGAAATCATAAAAAAATTAGTGCTGACATGTAAAAAAATTAGTGTATTATCTTTCTTTCACTTAAAAAAATCTAATGCATTATATTTCTTTCACTTAACAAGAAACTAACGCATTATCTTTCTTTTATTTAACAAAAATTCGATGTATTATCTTTCTGCCTTTTTTAATGCATAATCCTTCGTATGTAAATCTATATAAAAAAATTACTTACTCAGTGTTAAAAGGCAATATTCTGGAAATTAAAATATGGTAAAATCAGTTCAAATTTAAGTATATAATTGATTTTAGTAATAAGTACCCAAGCTTTTATTGAATAATACTACGTAATTGTTCGGTTTTTCATATAAATTATTGATACTATTGCCACTATTTCTAAAAATTCAGAATCCCGTTCAATTACCAGTTGCATCTCTCTGATCATGTTTATCAATGAAATGATTTTAATATATCAATAATTATGATGAAACCATATATATATATATATATATATATATATATATATCTTCATGAAATTTTTTTGAAAGTATTGTTTTCAAATCTCAAAAGCAATCCGTTTAAAGAAAATGAAAAGATTTGTTTTAGGTAGTGATAAAGTAGTCGTAAGTAGTATCCAAAGCAGCACCATATCTACTTCATTTTTTGCAAAAATAAATAAACAGCATCAGTACTATTTTCTTTCTAATCAGAAAGTAATTTAACTAAAGAAGTTTTTTTTTCATTATCATAAAAGTCACGCGCTCAATAATGATGCAATCAAATTCATCGGTAAATGTTTCTTGAAAAATGTTTTTTCAGTATTTTTTTAGGTAAAACAAAATTTGAATTATTTTTTAATGGTGTGCTCATTGCTTTTTTTTTCACGACAAATATTTTTAATTTGCTTTCATAGAAATACTGGCATTTAAACTAACACATTTTATAGGTTGTGCGATCGAAATAATAAATTTGAAGTTTTCTAGAGGAAGTTTTCTACCAAATTTTCGACAAGTAGTCACGATATTTAATAAAAATATATAAAATATTTTTAATGCAACCCTTGAAAACTGTATTTCTTCTTTACTAACTATACAAACATCAAATACACAGATTTTGGATTAAAATGAAATAGTACAATCCAAAACGACAAGCAAAAAAACGGAATCTCATTGCGTACGCGTCTTTGGGGTGTATAATAATCAAAAATACAAGTTTCACGATCCTCGAAGGAAAGCAACACTATTGCTTCTTGATTATTGCCAGCATCTAGTGATCACTATTCTAGTTTGGAACCAAGGTTCTTCAATTTTGAGACCCTATTCCTCCCAAGAACCGTCGTATACCCAGGTCTGATGCACGCTAAATCAGTCGGGACCCAAAGGTCCTTCCACTGGTGTGGTCTAGAAGTTTCAAGAGGGGAGTGCCAGCTTAGATCGTCTGACGGTGGTTCAAAGTAGCCCTTGTGTGGCTGTAAAACGGGATATTAATATAGCTAAATTAAACTAAATAACTATCATATTTATTGCTATCAGCTCATTGAGCTAGTATATAGAGGGATCCATTGTAGGCTTCTTATCGAAACAAGTGTAAGCAACATGAGCCACTTGATTTAGGGAAAATATGAGAATAAAAATACTTTTTTTGGCGACATATCTCAAATCTTGACAAATTCAAAATCTGTCTCGCAATCTTTTGTTTCCCGGCATTCGGTACGGTCGATTTTGATTTCTTGCAACGTTTTTTTTTCTTTCCTTGTTTTGAAATTGTTCTACTGAGAAAAAGAAGCAAACTGGTTTCGAAAATATTTTTTGGTTTTCAAAACATCAAAAGCTGAGTTTGTTGACTTAAAGCATGTTTAGTTTTTTGCTTTTTTATGCCTTAATTAAAAGTGATTATTTTTCTTCTGTAAGTAAACATTTTATTTCTTTTATTTATCTAAAAACATCTTTAATTTTACATTACATGCTCAAATACTTCTATCATTATCTCAAACAGATGAAAAAAACTTTTATAAAAACAGATAATGTAAAAGTGACCTAAAACTTTCTTCTTTTTTTCTTCTGAATATCAAAAAAAGGCATTCGTATTTATAATTATTTTTCTTTCTCAAAATTAAATTAAATTCCAAGAATAAGGCGAATAAATATTTATTTTTGCATTAAAAAAAAGAAAAAGAAATTAATTAAAACTGTTAAAGTGTTTCGAAATAATTTAGAAAAGAAACAAAAAGAACCTAGTACAGGATCGAACTCGCAAATGCTTTGCTATTGCTCTAATCACTATAGTGGTTCATCACTCGCTCACCGTTATTCATAGACTTTATTGAAATTTTCAAAATTGGTTATTGAGTCTTTATCTATACTATATACCATTATAAATGTGAAAGTTTGGATGGATGATGGAGTTCAATCACGCCAGAACGGTTGAAGGAAATCGGATGAAATTTAGAACAGAGATAGATTATAGTCTACAGAAGAACATAGGCTAATTTTTATTCCGGTTAATTGAGTGGTTAATTTTTTATTAATTAAAAACTAAAATGTCCACCAAAAAATAAAAAATAAAACTGAAAACATCTGCCTGAGCTTTTCGAATCGTTTGTTTTTATTTTTCCATTTCCGGTGTTCTTTTAATATTATCTTATGTAATGGGATTCTTTGTGATTTATTGTAGAATTTCCCGACGGAAAGCCTTTTTCCTCAGAACAAAAAATTTTAAAAAGATCTAATCGTTTGCTTTTATTTTTCTGTTTCCGTTTTTCATTTTAACATTATCTTACTATTCTAAAGGAAGATTTATTTTTTTTCTTACGCTGTTCTTGTGTTAAAATAATTCGATATTTCCTGTTCATTTCTCTTGACTTTTTTCTTTCTTTACATAATCATTTTGCTTATTTTTATTATTTTCGATTAAATTTTTTAAAGTATCTTTGTAGTTTCAAGTACATAGCTTTTAAGTAATTTTTCCCCTCGCTAATGATGCTAGACATAACATGTTTTCGACTGGTTTTTTCAAACGATTCTGTTTATTTTCGTAGTATATGAAAAATTTTAAATTAAACATTGTTAATTCATAGATCTTTTGATTCCTTCAGAAGTGCTTTTGAATAAAAATAAAATAGATGAATTGAAATTAAAATTTTCTAATCTGCATTGCTTCAACCCAACTGGGGCTTAAAATTCACGTCTTTGCATTGCTCCAATCGACGTTAAAATTTTAAGCATTCATACGGTTTTGATAACATTTTACATTAAGTTTAGACTGTCAATTCTCACATATACACATAAAAATTTCCATACGTACGAAGTCGCGGGTAAGGCTAGTATTTTTATAAATATTCTAAATGTATACAACTGCTATTCAAAATCTCTACCTGAACTCAATTTAAACCCCATGTCTTCCCCTTACTGATATCAGATTTAAATATTTCTTTTCTGGTTTATAATTTTTCGGGTAACTTTGCTTCTAAAAATCAGAGAAAAAAGGTTTATCATTTTTAAAATCGTAAATGTGTTGACTTTAATACAAAATAATAAAGAAATCTGAAATATTTACGAAAATGGTGATTTTAGGATATGTACATACCGCAAATGATTAATAAAGGTTGACATTCAGATGAAAGTTTTATCTGTAAAGATAGCACAACTTTCTTTGATAGTTTCTTATCGTTAGTATATCCGCTAGTTTCTTTTTAGTTCTTAATTAAGATTTATAAAAACACGAAATTATTACTACCATATTTATGAAATTTTACTATATAACATTTTCTATAAAACATACATTTTAGATTCATCATTTCCTTCACAATGAAGATTTAATATATTTCACGGTATAATACAATTCGAATATTTATGGTAAAAAAGAAATAACATATAAATAATAAGGAAATTTATTTGTATTTAAATAAATATATAGTTATTAATCTCTCAATGATGTTTATATATACACTTGTTTTGGCGAGAAAAAATCACGCCAAGCATACAGCCAAGCACATGCTACACTTTCGAGTTTAAAACAAAGCAAGTAGCAAAATATAATGCAGTCCCTTCAGTTTAAATGAAGCTTAGTAACAAGTTAAATAAATTAAATACAATAAGTAAACCAAACTATGAAATATTATTCAGTTATAACGCCAAAATTACTGAGTGATTGAGCTTACGAAATTTTAAATTGAATTAAAATGGATATAAATGGAATACGTTTATTGTACGTAGCTGTGAAATGATAGAGGACTATCCTTAGAAATTTTTCTTTGCTTTGTTAACCATGGCTTAAATAATCTTTAAAATTAAACAGTTAAAAGTGAGAAAAGATCTATCATTGAAATATAATGGGGAATGGCTAATGAGATTAAGGTGAATGCAAAATCTATCCCTAAAGCACATGGTTTTGCACAAAGTGGGGTAGCACTCCCTCTATTAGTATCTAGGCTTTATGTATCTGCTGCATCGTGATAAATACTCTCAAATTGCTCTATTTGGTACACGGTTGTTGTATATTGCCATAAAATGCCTTATGTTTCTAATGGTTCCAGTTGTTACATGAAACTTCTTATCTATGACTATATGTGGTTTTTGATGTAAAAAATTTTGGAAAAACCACTTTAATATCTGATTTTGTTGACTATAATTTTTTATTTCAGCCTTCAATGCCGCCATTCTGATTCAGAAGTGGTACAGGAGGTATCTTGCCAGAGAAGAAATAAGGCGCAGATGTTCATGGACAATTTTCACTACATTAGAATATGCTGGGGAACAGGATCAGACGAAAGTTAGTATTCAGACTTTTATATCCTCTATAATAATCATAAGTTGGTATTTTTGATTGGTAAATTCAGCTTCAGTTTAAAATGAGTGAAATAATTTTTATAATAATAGCTGAAATGTGTAAATGTATATGACAGAATTTCAAAAGTTCTAATTAGAGTTTTATTGTTTTGTCAAAAAATATTATAGAAATTTTAAGTTACTTTTTAACCACTTGAACAAAAAATAAAGAGGCGAGAAAAAGTTTAATTTTCATTATTGTCTTCTGAAAAAGCATGATAGATGAAGCATGAAAATATTTATAAATATATTGTCTAATACGATTAAAATATATTATATAAATATGAATAAAATATCTATATATTAAAAATAAAAATAATTTAATTAACATTTATATGAAATCAAAGCTGTTTTTTAATCAGGTTTATTTAAGAAATTTCCATTAATTCTTTGTCCTTTCGGATTTCATGGACCATTTTTACTTCACTGGAAATTAATATAGACCAGATCAGAGCTACAGAAAAGAATTTTTTTATATTTTTAATGATAGTCATAATTAATTGTTTAAATCAGTAAAATTATGCAATGAATTAAATTTAAGGGGATAGGGTACCCAAAAAAATAACCAAAAAAATTTTTTTTAATTGGCTCAATTGTTTTCTAATACCCTTCATATCACGCTAAAATATTAACGATGTATCTATATTATTCCGAAATTTATTAAATTTTTATTCGCAGTGTATAGGGATTTCAAACATTTTTGACTAGTAAATTCAGTTTAAGTTTCAAATGAAGCATTTTTATAATAACAGCTTAAATGTGTAAATGTTTATGATAGAATTTCAAAAGTGCTAATTAGAATTTTATTGTTTTGTCAAAAAATATTATAGAAATTTTAAATTACTTTTTAACCACATGAACAAAAAATAAAAAGATGAGAAAAGGTTTAATTTTCATTATTGTCTTCTGATAAAACATGCAAAAAAGAAGCATATATGTATATATATATATATATATATATATATATATATATATATATATATATATAGTATGATTTAAAAATATTATATGAATATGAATAATATATATATAATTAAAAATAAAAATAGTTTTATTAACATGTAGATGAAATCAAAGCTGTTTTCTAATCAGATTTATTTAAAAATTTTCCACTACCCCTTTGCCCCTTCGGATTTCCTGGACCATTTTTACTTCACTGGAAATTAATATGGACCAGATCAGAGCAACCGTAAGGGAATTTTTTATATATTCTATGATAGTCATAATTAATTGCTTTAATCAGCAAAATTATATAATGAATTAAATTTTAGGAGACAGTACCCCAAAAAATAACCGAAATACAGATTTTATTTAATTGCCTCAATTGTTTTCTTATACCCTTCTTCACATCACACTAAAATATTAAAGATGTATCTACACTCGTGGACAAAAATTAAGAGACAGAAGGCATTTTCCCAAATATCTCAAGAAACAATGGATAAAAATAAATGAAATTTGGTTTGGATATAACTTACAGTATGACAATAATATGTGCAAAGCAAAGGTTAATGTGTCATTCATTGGCAAGAGTTATTGCTAACAGTTGCCAACTTCATGATGAAAGATGGCAATGAAATGGAATCTTGTATGGTGTGTGGTCACCTCTGACAGATAAACAGCATGTACCACGAGTATACATGTTGTTAATAAGAGAGTTAAGGAGTGGTTGTGGAAGACCCTCCCACTTTTCCACCAGAGCAGTTTTTAACTCCGGAATGGTTCTGAGGGGGGTTCGCGTATCACAATAGCACTTACAATAGCATACCAAGCATGTTAAATGGGGCTAAGATCAGGAGATTCGGCTGGCCAATCCATTTGATGAATATCTTCGCTTTCCAGATACTCCTCAACCAGGACAGCCCTATGCGGTTGGGCATTGTCATCCCTAAAAACTAATTCAGGGCCAACAACACCCCTGAAGAAGACTCACATAGGGTTGTAGGATCTCCTGCCTGTACCCTTTGGCATTCACGGTGTCAAACACATGGAGTGGTGTGCGGGTATTTTGCATGATCCCTGCTCAAACCATCAGTCCGCCACCAGTATAATGATCCCTTTCCATGATGTTACTGGGATGGTATCGGGTTCCAGGCTCCATCCATATGAATATTCGACGAGAATCAGGTTGTAGACTGAATCTGGACTCATCTGTGAAGAGAGCGTTGGCCCATTTGAGCTGTGTACAGTGTTGGTGCTGAATGCAACATTCTACACGCTCTCTTTTGTGGGAAGGAGTGAGTGGGATGCAAATGGCGGGTTTCCTGACGCACAACCCTCTGTCACCAAACCTCTTGGCAACTATCTTCCTTAAAACTAATGTTCCTGTGATAGCAGCGAGGTCCTTAGTTGTGTCGCTATAGACGTCCTCTGGCGCTTGGCTGTAAGTAATAAATACTGGTCTTTTGGGGCGTTGTTGCTCTCGGACGATCTTGTCCTGGTCATCTGGACACAATCCCACTGTTTTTATACTGACTCCACAAATTCGAAACAACTCTTGGAGTTACATCCAATTCCCTAGCAACCTGAGCTTGGGACTGCCCTGCCTCAAGTCTATCCACAATTCTCTACCTCATACCTTCGTTTAAACGATGACGTTAACTTATTTCACCGAAAAATCAACAAAAAACAACAATATTATTCAAGAAACAATGTACAAATCACTACTGTGTTGTACAGTGGAAGGAGTTGAGCAGCTGGTTGCAGACTTTTATACCTCCTGCTGGTTTAGCAACGCACACAAAAATGCGTAAACTCATATCAGCGACGAAAGGGCCATAGTGCCCTTATATGGCAACCAGCTGTCCAGGTTTTAGAGAATATTTTCCGAGAAATGTGTAAAATGCCTTCCATCTATTAATTTTGTCCATCAGTGTATATTATTCCGAAATTTATTAAAGTTTTTATTTGCAGTGTATAGCGATTTTAAAAATTTTTGATTAGTAAATTCAGTTTAAAACGAAGTATTTTCATAAATATAGCTTAAATGTGTAAACGTTTATGAAAGAATTTAAAAAGGGTTAATTAGAATGTTATGATTTTGTCAAGAAAAAATAATAGAATTTTTAAATTACTTTTTAACCGCATGAACAAAAAATAAATAGATGAGAAAAAGTTGTAATATATGTATATATAAGCATGTAAATATATGTATATATATTGTCTAGCATGATTATAACATATTTTATAAATATGAATAAAATATCTATATGATTAAAAATAAGAATAGTTTTATTAACATTCAGATGAAATAAAAGCTGTTTATTAATCAGATTTATTTAAAAATTTTCCTTTACCTTTTGCCCGTTCGGATTTCATGGACCATTTTTACTTCACTGGAAATTAATATGGAAAAGAACAAGGTTAACGTAAGGGAATTTTTTATATTTTCTGTAATAGTCATAATTAATTGTTTTAATCAGTAAAATTATATAATGAATTAAATTTAAGGGGACACGGTACCTAAAAATGACCAAAATATTATTTTTTTTAATTGGCTCAATTGTTTTCGTTTATCCTTCTTCACACCATACTAAAATATTAAAGATGTATCTATATTATTCCGAAATTTACTAAGGTTTTTATTTTGCAGTGATAGGGATTTTAAAAATGGTCTTTAAAGACTCGGAGTATCTGAACTAGGGTCACATCCCTAAGAAATATTGACTCATTTTACTCTTTTTTAGTACAGAATTGTATCTATTTTCCCAGATTCAAAGGAAAGACTCCTGGTGTTTTTATCAGAAAGCTTTGGCTCATTCCAAAACATCAGGCTCACATAAAATACATATGAAAACTCCATAAAATGAAAAATTTGTCCTCAAAATTATGCTAATTTATCGCCCATTGGCGTCAAATCAGCTTCTTCAACCTAGCATAAGATGTTTGGCACAGAATTCAGACGAAAGTCTTCATTGTGTAATATGTAGTAAGTGATTAATAAAAATTTCTGCTTCACTGAGTGGAGTCCAAATTGCAGTTGCAGATGCAGTTTCTAAATTTAGTGTAGGGATATCTACATTCTATAACAAAAATTCGATGCACCAAAAAGCAATCATCCGATTGCTTTGAAATTTCGTATGCATGAGTGTTTTGACCATATATGCAAATGGTTAAATTTTGGTGCCATTGAATGAATAGTTTGACCTCCAGTACATCAAAACTGCGTATCCAGCAGATATATATAAGGAGCAGTTCTTCAATGGTTGTGAAAACTTTCGGTTGGATTGCGATTCAGATTACCTTTAAAAAAACTTAAAAAATGCCTCGCCGCAGGGTTCATGCTCATTACGAGAAACTGTCCGAGTTTGACAGAAGTCGTATCATTGGATTGAAAGAGGCCAATTGGACAAATTGGAGAATCGCTCGTCATTTGAGTCGAAGCGATGCGGCGATTCGAAGATTCTGGCAAGGATGGGTGGGAAATGGCAGAGTTCAGCGTCAGGAATGCAACGGTCGACCTAGGGCCACAATAGATCGTGAGTACAAAGTGATTACCCGATCAGCTGTCACAGCGCTTTCTTCATCTTTATCAACCATCAGAAGTTCAACCCCAACAACAATGTGTAACATGACCATTCACAGACAGTTCATACAATGAAATCTGCGCTTGCGCCGACAGCTACACCACATGCCACTAACGCCTGCACAGTGCAGTGTGCCAGATTACAGTGGTGCATGGCTCGATCAGGTTGGAATGATGCTGCTTTCACTATAGCACGCTACACCGGCCTCCAACAAGGCGTTATGGTCTGGAGTGCCATTTCCTTTCATAGCCGGACGCCTTTGTTCGTTATTAGTTGTACAGTTATTGCACACCGGTACGTCGATGACATCTTGACATCTGTTTTGCAGTACCCTCGACTGGTTTTTCAGCAGGACAATGCCAGTTCACATATAGCACGTGTTTCTATGAACTGCGTGCAAGCTTGTCAAACACGTCCTTAGCCTGCCAGATCGCCATATATCTCTCTCCCATCGAGCATGTCTGGGACATAAGGGGAAGGCGATTGCATCTGCCACAGAATGTTGATGACCTCGTTCGATAATTGGAGCGAATTTGACAGGAAATACCGTAGAAGACCATCTGGAATATTTATCGGTCTATGCTACGCTGTGTGGCAGCTTGTATCCAGGCTAGAGGTGGGTCAACACCTTATTGGACTTGTTATTGTAACTCTAAAATAAATTAATCAATTGTTCTGAGACTTTAATCATTTACTTTTCTGTACATTGTCTTCCTATCCATCAATTTTCGTTTTAATCAGACAACTACTGCGTCGATTTTCTTTTTTGTTATAGAGTGTAAATCATTAGAAACTATTCTAGCTGAAAATAAAATTCTTCTGACCAAAAAATCTATGCATTTAGCCATGTGGAGGGATTATAGGCATGTGTATCAGAGAAAGCGTGAGAAATCATCTGTGAATAAGATAGTTCAGAAATAAAAGTTTAACTTGCTCATGAACGCAGAGAATAATATAATTTTAAAAAAACGACTAACATGCAAATCTGGGTGTTTTTGAATCATGTGTTCAATAAATTTTAATTACCAGGTATGTTAATTTATTTTTTAAAAGTCTAGATATTTTTTGGTTTTATACAGCTGTTTTTCAAGATCAGGTTTATTTTTACTGCAATAATGAGTATTTAAATCTCTACAAAATATTTTGTATTAAAGAAACGTATTTTAAACTTTGTGCCTATATTTTAAATTATGTATTTTTTATGACTGCACAAAATATATGCTTGAGAAAAAATAAGATAGATTTTTATTCACAAATCGAAACTTTAAATGCTCTGTCTTATTTAATAATTACGTTTATGAAATGCTGAAGTTTTCTTCCTAAATAAGAGAGAGCTTTCTTTATTTGAGCCCAAGTTCATCATTATATATTTAATATAACTGTCTATGCAATAAGCCTTTAATAGTTTAGTTTTTTTAGAGGTCAGAGTTAGAAGGAGGTACTACTAAGTTTCCCTAATCTTCACTTATATATTAGTTGCTGTTCCCGTGTCCCGCTTTATAACGGAAGGAGGAGTGCAGTAGCTTCTGTGGGTATGGATCCCTGAGCACCCGAGGGCAGAAGTTTGACTTCTAGCTAACACGCGGCTCAAACGATTTTTACGAGGATGACTTCATTCATGCTTTTTTTAAATATAAATCTATTTATTTATTAATTAAAAACTAATTTCCATTCCATTATAGTAGTTCTTTATAATAGCGGTAGGTGCTGGGTTTGGCTAGCCTGGTTGGCAGGGCATTGGATTCGTATCACTTGTGCTGTGTGTTCGAGCCTGCTCACAAAGTTCTCCTTGTAGAGAGTTATACAACTGGGGGGACTGAGTCAAAAGTGATCGTTATTCGGGTTCTCAAGGATCCATGCCATCAGAATTTACTGCACCCCTCCTTCCGTTGTAAAGCCGAACGCGAGAACAACGATTGTAATTATTGAATAAAAAGAAACTAAAATAAAAAATTTCCTAACTTCCTAAATTTTTTCCTAATATCACAAGTAGGAATTGATTTTTAAAAGTTGTTTTTTTTCGGGTTTTTTTATTTCAACGTTAGTGTAAAATGTACACTATTATGAAACTTCTTAGTATAAGGCTTAAATTTTTTTTAAAAAAAAATATGTGAAGGTGCCTTGTCTCCTTAATGACTTAATAATTTAAGTGTGCGGATTTTATGAGATGTAATATGTATAAATTCCCTTCCTCAATTCCAAATTACTTTCCAAATTCTTATCCATAATCCCTTCCAATTACCCTTCCTTACCCTATATAAAAATTTAGCTAAGAAGAAATAGTGAAAAGATAAAGAAGGTATCAATAAGACAGTAAAGAAATCGTTTGTGTTTTCTAGAATAGTTATAGCTAATTATTTTTGTAAGTAAAACGACTCAATGAATTAAATTTAATGATTAATTTAAGTGTATGGCTTTTATAAGATATAATATGCATGAATTCCCTTCCTCATTCCTAATTTACATTCTTAATTCTTTTCGAATTACCCTTCTTAACCCTATATAAAAAATCTATTAAACTAGAAGTAGTTAAAAGATAAGGAAAAGATCAATAAGTCTTTGAAAGAGTTCATTTTATTTTCTAGATTAGTCTTAATTAATTGTTTAAATAAGTAAAATGACTCAATGAAATAAATTCAATAATCTTTAAATTTAAATGTGTGAATTTTATAAAATATGGCATGTGCAAAATTCCCTTCCCGAGTACCAAGTTACTTTCCAAATTCCTATCCCTTCGAATTACCCTTCCTGACCTTATATAAAAATATTCTGATAAGTATTAAGATTGTATTATGAATAAATTGTGGGAATATAAAAATATTGGGAGAAAAAACGGTGGTATGATTGTTCTAATCGGAGTAATTGTTCCTTGTCTATTATGAATTATTAAGGTTTATGATCAAATTATGAACAATACAAGTAATTGATCATTATCTATTATGAATTTTTTCATGTTTTTGATCTTCTTGACGATGGTTTTCTAAGAATTCTTTAATTCCAACGACTTTATAAAGAGGATGAAGATTTATACTGACCACCCCGAGTAGTTTGAAAATGATTTCTTCCCAATATTTCTAGTAATTGGGATTAAGACGCTAAGTTCTACATTTCGCTACCAGTGGTGTCGTGAGTAATCGGTAGCATATTCATTTTTTTAATCAGTAGACCCATTTTCATAACTGTAGTTATATCCCTTCGTGGGGCCTGACTAAGTCAGAGGCATACGGGGCAGTTGCCCCGGGCCCCTACATAAATGAGGGCCCACAAATCGAATAAAAATTTTATTTTACGTCTCCTTTTTTATTGATTGATCTTAATTACTAAAGTAATAAAGCAGAGTGGATCCCAAAAAAGTTTTTACCCCAGGCCCCAACTAGGTTAAGTCGGGCCCTGTCCCTTCGCAAATTTAATGTCGTCATAACTTAACGGCTTTATACCTTGTATATGGGTAATTTATAACTATCTTATAAATTGGAACACGATCTCACTCTGGAGACTTACCTCTTAATTTTTACCGGAACAGAAAGAAAAATGAATGCAATCTCAGAATGCAGACTTCTTTCCGTACTTGACATTTCCGTTTCTTTCTGAGGTTTCGTATCGAAATAATGAGCTATCTATTTTCCTAAGAAATGAATTCACTTGCTGATGACTTCACCCAAAAGAAAAACTTATGTTATGAGGAGTTAATGACCTCAAATATAAAATTAAACGAATTTAGATGATTATAGCCTTCAAAACTAAGTTTAATCCGATAGCTTAAAGTTTTCTACATATTTGAACGAGTCCTTTTCAGAGAATTTTTGTGATTTTATATAATCTATACTTTTTTGAGCGATAGACCGACGATATATATTCAACTAATTAAAAAAATTAGCTTATACAACAAATTTATCTGATAAAAAAGCATACTTTTTTTGAGATTTCATTAATTGAAGAGGTTTAGCTAATAAGGATTATTTTGGCAAATATTTTATATTCAGGGGCAATTCAAACCCAAAAGAAATACATATGAGCTCAGAAATATAATTCTAATTCTAAATTCAGTAAGTTAAAAGTTTCTACACAGTTGAATGAATCATTTTTCAGAGAATTCTTGCGATCTTGTATAATTTAAACTTTTTGAACATTAACCCTTTATCTACTGAATTGCGTTTCCATCAATTTTCCACATTAATTTTTGCACCAGTTGATAAGTTTCCATGCAGAATTATCTCAGAGAACCTAACAGAAAATTTTTAATTAATGGAAATATCAATTAATTTAATTATTAATTAAATATTTTTCATTCCTACTTTTATCTTATATTAACTTCTTGCTATTTGGGTTACATTCTCCTTGTTTTTTAGAGTACCATCGGCAAAAATAATCATATTACGAAAATATAATCCAGATTTAAATGGTACTTATAAGTACCGTCAGTAGATAAAGGGTTAAATCGACGAGATAGATTCGAATAATTAAAAAAAATCTACCTTCTGATACTACAAATTTTTCCGAAATAAAACATACTTGTCCTAATAAATATTTGACTAGTTGAAGAGGTTTTGCTAATAAGAATTATTTTGACAAATAATTTACAATCAGAGATAATTCAAACCCAAAACAATTGCGAGAAATATAAATGATCTCAAAAATATAACTCTGAATATGATCCCAGGGAATTTAAAAGTAGTTGATACACAGGTGGACCATCATTAAAGCTCAATTGTTTAGAGTTCAGTTATAAAGAATGTACTGGGGCAAACATGCACTATTTTGTAGATGTACTATTTAAGCAATGAAGAATCAATACACGAAAAAAAACCTTCTTGTCATGAGGAAAGAAAGATAATTATGAAAATTATATTAATAACCCTGTGCATTTGATAATTTAACCATTTGTACTCGGATGTGTCCTCGCAGGTATCATTCAAAACGGTTCATGATTTAGACGTTTTATTTCTTTTATATTTTTATTTTATTCATTTTGAATGTTAAAAAGGATTACAGAATGGTAAAAAGATGTAGAATGAATTTTCGGGGAAATTCAATTTTAAACAATTATGTATGTTTATTTTTCAGAGCAATAAACAAGCTTTTATATTATTTGAATAATTATGCATTGAATTGCTTTTCCGAGTTTAAAGGATTGGAGACATTTTAACCCAAAAATAATTTTTAGCAGCTAGACTGGTTTTTTAAACATTTATTTGGGTTATTACACATTTGCACATCAATATATCTTAGCTTTACAATTTAGAAAACATTTTTAACAATTTTTCTTCTTTTATTTCATAATTAATTTACAAAATGTATCCAGTGCAATGAATTGATTTTCCTAGTTTAAAGGATTGGAAACATTTTAACCCAGAAATATTTTTAGCAGCTAGACTTGTTTTTTTTAAAATTTATTTGGATTATTACCCATTTTCACATCATTATTTCTTAGCTTTACAATTTAGAATTCATTTTTAACATTTTTTCTTCTTTTACTTCATAATTAATTTACAAAATGTGTCCAGTGAGCTTCCATTGCCATTCTTGTTCTGGTTCATTTTCAGATTATCATTCTTGAGGCAAAATGTGATGCGTTTTTATAGAACAGTCTGATGTGTAATATTAAGCTGTCATTTTAATTAGTCACAGTGGTGGAACAAAATTTGCATGGTCCAAAATCAAACAACATAATATTTGCAAAATCCAAACTTCTATTCCGTGTTTATGTCGGAAATTTTAGCAATCCACAAGGGCCGACACCTGTATTAACCCCGATTTTAACGGCATATGGATTTTAACGAATAGAAGTGCCTCTTTACAGCACCTATCGAACTGGAAGCAAGAGGGAGACTTAACGAGCATTAACATTCTAAATACCATCCATCGACTTATTGCTAAGCTCAGCATTCACTTTCAGTGTATCCCTTCCCACATCGGACTTGAAGGCAACGAGAGAGCTGACGCCCTTGCTGTAGCGGCTACCACTGATGAAGTTGGTAATGTCCACACTCTCACATATACAGAGATCTCCTCAATTGCAAAAGTGGAGACAAATAAGCTTTGGCGTGTTCCTTCGAATAACTCCTGGTACTTTAGAGATTGTCCTAGAGGGTCCCTCCAGACCAGGGGCGATAGAAAACAAAGTGCAGCCTTCTCTAGATTTATCAGCGGACATATTAAAGGCCTCACTTTTAACCTGGGACAAAAGTGTTTCCCAGACTGTCATTAGTGTATGAGCGTTCCAGCTTCTCCCACTCACATTTTAAATTGTCTAAATTTTACAAAGCATGATATACTCAAAGACTCAGTTCTATTTATGGACTTTTCGGAAACATTGGGTTTTATGGAGATGGTCTAGCACTGCTGGGCCATCTGGGATTAGTAATAAACAACAAACATATTTGCGAAAGATAAGTTGTAAAGGAAGAATGCAGTTATGTGTTGCATTGTTGTTGTTATTGAAACGAAAAATGTTGAGAATCCATTTTTTCCCTTAAATTTTAGAGGAAACATACAATAGTTTTCAAGCATCGCTCTTCCATAGTTGCCCAATACTTAAATGAGCAATCTTATCATTCTTCTCTTATAGTCTTGAGGTGTCACAGAACTTCATCCATCGAGCTACCAGATGGCGCTCAAACCTCAAAATTAGGGGGGTGTTGAATCTTGGTGATTTTTCTCTGGAAATTTAAATTCCGTATTAAATTATTTTTAAATTTTTGTCAGTAGCATAAAACATTCCTTTTTTTAGTGTTTGCCTCTATATTACTATCTAAAATCCAACCAAAGCGCCCATGTTATTTCTGGGCCAAAAACTCTAATCTATTTTTGTATTTATTTATAAATAAATTTCTCATGGAATAAATCGTGTATATTTCATGCAATGTTGCATTTGCCCTTGCGCATTATGTACAGTTGAGCTTTAAGTATCCATGCTTTAAGAAGGGCCGGGAAGGTCTGGTTGGTAGAGCGTTGGACTCGTACTCCTTAGGTTACGGGTTCAAAAGAATTCCCGAGTGTGTGGCGATTGGAGCTCGTTAAATCTGTTCGTGGTCGCAAAGTCCTCCATATCGAGAGTAATATCACTGGGGGTACTGGGTCAGAGGTGATCGTTTTCTGTTCCAGGTCTAAATTACGATCTGAGATGTAGGAATGACTTTGAATGAATATAGTCCGCCCCCTAAAAAGGGTTGTGACGTGTGTGTAGCTAAGTCGTACTCTTGGCCTTAGATGGCGCTACTTGTAAAAACAAAGAGACGCATTTCTTTGGCTTAAAATCTGCTGAGCGTATCAGCGGAAGCTTGTCCACGGCAAGTACCATTAGTCACAACACAACATGCTTTAAGGATGGTCAACTTGTATTTAAAATTAATCGATATGTTTAAATAGCATTTAATCGTTCGTAATAGATAAGAATTTTGACAATAATCGGTTAAGTTTAGTCAATCACTAAAGTGTGTAGTGAAAGTCTGTATTTAAAGCTAGAATCATTTAATTTTAAAGACATATTTCTAAATATTAAAATACATATAAACAAACATGCATGACACTTTCCACCAGCGATGCTAATCGCGGCTTTGTAATGATGTGTTCACTTTAAACATTTTATGAGGAATCAAACTTTATTACAGCCAATAATTACAATATTGACTGTAATAAAAAACACTGGTATTTCAACTTAAAATAATTCCAGTATGTCAAATTCGAGGTATTACAAAGTAATCCAAATTTGAATAAAATTTCTTAGGTACAATTCCATTTTTGAATATTTTAATTATACATAGATATAGATAGATAGTAGAGGAAATAACACAATATCAAAAACATGCAAATTAATTTCCTTTATTTTATGTCAGAAGAAATATCAGAATTCAGAAAGAAAACAGTAGTATCAATATACATTTGCTTTAAACTTATTAACATAAATCAATTTTTTAATGCCAAGTTTTTAGTAGGCCAAGCTTTTTCCTTTTGCAGCCTATGTTAGCATAGAATTGATTATACTTATTTAAAAGGATTAAATCAAATAGTAAATAGTTAATAAAGCAATAAATACTTAGAATAAAAAGTTGTAAATATTGCACTCAAGTGCAAAAGGCAATCTAGTAGTAAATATTGTGTGTAATAATGTTTAAAAATAGATCATATGAAAGCTTTGACCTATAATCACCGCCCCATTTTCTCTTGGTATTTTTATTCGTTGCATGTACTTATTAATGGAAATATTCTAAGGCAATTTCTGTAATTTCCATAGAATGGTTACTCATTAGTCTCCAAAAGGCAACAGTATAAATAAAATAAATTCATTAAAATAATCTCGATTAATGTATAGAATTGAAAATAATCCGATCAGAAGCATGAAGAAAATCAGAATTTGGATTACTTTTTATTGGTGTCTAGCAATATCATACAAATTTGAGAAGATTTTCTGGGTAACCTAATTAGTTAAATTGCCTTGCTTATACTAATTTTTCGTAACTCCTTACTTTCATTCTTCATTCTTAAAAAGTTATAAACTGTTGCCCAATTAAGGTTTACTTTAGCTGTGGTTTTTAATGTATAATTATTGGTTTTTCCACTCTAAGTTATATATCGTGTAAATCAGGACTGGCTGAGAAAAAATGTATTTAAATAGGAAATCCGTACATTTAAAATTATTATAGAGCTTTAGAATTACTCTTCATATAGAAATGGATGATGAAACTAATAATTACAGGAAAATGTAACTGAAACCAGCATCACTGAATTAAAAAATAACTACACTTTACAACTTTTGCATTACATAAAATTACCGAAACTTTCGTAGCAAATATTGATTTTAATTTATAAATCTTTTATCAAAGCCAAAGCTATTCTTAATTATTTATAATTTCAAAAATTTTATTAAATGATGCACTTTTTTGATAACGTTGAATATAACATTTGTCTATAACAAAAGAAAGGAAAACTTTATGTCATGAAGTTTTAAAATGAAAGATCAGCAGTAGAACGTAATTTATTTGTGAGTCATTTCGTCTTAATTATTTAGGCATATTGGCGAGCAATCAAAATTATTCTATTCCTTGATTCCATAGACTTGACTATGTTCAGTTTAGAAATTGTGCTTAGTTCAAATTCAAAATATTAGTATGTAGTTTTTTAATCATCATAACTGATTAATGTAGCAAGATTTATTTTTTAGTTATACAACTTCTTCACTGACTTGTTAGTACATATTCTTAAAGTCAAAAACAAAAATCAACTCATTGGAGCAATTGCAATACCAGGCAGATATGGTCCTACAGGTAAGTTTTTGTTTTTCGATAGTATTTTAATCATTAATAGGTTTACCATCATTAATAAGTTAACAAGGTTATTTATACAGAGTGTCCGTAAATTATTCACCAGATAATAAATTAAATATATTCGCAATTTTGCGATATTATTTAGTCTGTGCAACCTTCAGTTCAAGGAGTTTCAACTATTCTTCTTTTACTGCTAGGAGATAATTGTTTATTTACAGACTAAAAGTCACCATTGAAGAGACGTGTGTCCTCTAGTTATGAAAATATTTTATAATATCCCTCATAGTTATCATTAATATTTATAGTTACGCAAAATTTCTGGAAAAAAAACGATGATTCAGACCTGGATTTAATATGCCTGCACCAATGGAACACTGAATCAAAAGATGGTTAAGGCAATCTTGATAAACTGGATATGTTCTACATAAAGGAGGCCCTTTTTGATTAAACATTTTCCCACTTTTATGAACCCCTACATTCATTCAATGATTCATCCTCATCTACTTATCATGGGGAAAGCTTTAAAAAACAGAGTTTTTACGGCAGGAGATCACAGCGGCGAAGAATGAATGAATGAATGAATCAATCAATCAATCAAATTACCACAGAAACACCTACTGTGGTTCAACGAATTGCTTAACAGCGTTAAGAGAAAAGAAGAATATATTTCTTATTCTGAGATCAACTGGTGGTATGAAGAGTAACTAGATAAAATTTAGCAAAACCTTTCTTCCTATCTCTAATTCTGTTTTATTAATAACATATCTTTTTTAGGTGAATAATTCATGGGCACCTTGTATATTTATCGTAGAAAATCAAATTAAATATCTTTTAAATGATTATTAATCGGCTGTCCTGAAGTGGGTCATATACTGAAATCAAATCACGTAATTACGTATCTTAAATATGGTTAAAATAAATCCCATTACTTGCAAAAAAGAAGAAAAAATTACGGCATGATACTTATAAAGCTTTTTTAACAATTCTTAAAGCGATAAGATTATCCATTCCAAAACGTCAAACAAAACGAATATTTCTTTATGTATTCTACGAATTTTACGACGCTAGATACAAGTTGTCAACAACGCTGATGACTACGTGGAAGGATTATGAACGCTTCAAGCAAATACCAATGTTATATTGGTTGTTGATAGTATCAGTAGGCTGTAGATAGTTGTTGAAACTATTAAATTTCTAATACTTATTTTTAAAATTCCTAATTCATTTATCATTATGCATTAATTAAAGATCAGTAAAATTAAACAATGTTATTTATCTGTAATCTTCCTCTTCAAAGTGCTTTTCAAACACTTGTAAAGAGGAAGGGCTCAAAAACTGAAACGCTTTGATCACGAGAGACTGTAATTTCACTTGCGTGGTGGATATGTGCAATAATAAGAGTTGCGTGAAGTAACTGGATTTACCCATATTACGTGTTCTAAACTACTGAAAATCAATCCCACTTCCAAAGTGTTATCTTTCTTATGCGTGTATACATAGAGTCGTGAGAAGAGTTTGCCATGGAGAGTTTGTCAGCAAAAAATAAGCAACACTATCTATATCAATTTTTAAAGCATCCTACAAAAAGAAAAAATTAAGTTTTTCTAAAGCAGTACCAAATATTTTTGAATTTTTTTCACATCAAAAATTAACATGCAGTATCATATTCTTACAAGAAATGAGAAGCACTTAGAATTTTTCCTTATTAGTTGCAAAAAAAAAACTCAGTTCTTTTGTCTTATTTTAAAATTAAGAATAATTAGATGGATTAAACCATGAAATTGACTTTTTTTCCATCAGGAATGAACATACTATCTCATATCCATATCAAAAGTTAAAAACAGATAAAATTATTCATTATAAGTTGTGAAAATTCAGTTTCTTTAATCCTATTTTAAAATTTAGAATCTTCAGATAGGTTAAGAAAGGAAATTTACTTTTTTTCGCATCAGGGCTGAATATGTGGTCTTATTCTCTTACCAGAAAGAAAAAACAGTCAGAATTATTCATTATTAATCGCGAAAAATTAAGTACTTTTATTCTATTTTAAAGCTGATAATATTCAGATAGGTTAAGCAACGAGATGAATTTGAAGCAATTCATCGAACGTTAACATTATTCAAGATGGATTTGTTGAAAGCTTCGAAAAAAAAGAAGCAACCAAGCTATAGCAAATGCATTCATTTTTTTATGTCGGTACATAATACTTTGACTTGATTTAGATAACTATTTTCTTCATAATAAATGGAATGAAAATCGACAAGATATGTATGAGAATTCTTTTAATTCCTTGTTTTAATTGAAAGCGCCACCCCATAAAGTAATCAAGTTAATTATCACAGCATGACTTTAATATATTGAGGATAATCTCTTGTTTTAATTGAAAGTTCCACCACATAAATTAATCAAGTTAATCATCATAGCATGACTTTATTGAGGATAATATTGTTTTAATTTAAAGCTCCACCACATAAAGTAATCAAGTTAATTATCATAGCATGACTAATATATTGAGGATAATCCCTTGCTTTAATTGAAAGCTCCACCACATAAAGTAATCAAGTTAATTACCATAGCATAACTTTAATATATTGAGGATAATCCCTTGTTTTAATTGAAAGCTCCACCACATAAAGTAATCAAGTTAATTATCATAGCATGACTTTAATATATTGAGGATAATCCATTGTTTTAATTGATATTTCCACCACATAAAGTAATCGAGTTAATTATCATAGCATGACTTTGATATATTGAGGATAATCCTGCATTTACGTATTCCCTGGCTCTCATGAGATAATGACTGAAAAGTAAACGTTAAGGGCTATCAGACGAGTTTACTTAGATAAGTTAGGAGAAGCCGAAACAGTCATATTTATTTCAATCCGATTATTTCTTCGCGACGTGTTCATCTTTTAATATCCCTCCTCTCTCTTATCAAATGTGCTCGTCTATCTGAAGTCAAAGATCAGTCTTTAACTTGCGGCATCCGAAAAATGCCTTCAAAATTGCAGAAAATATGCAAAAGCGTAAAATATGATGATAGATACATTGTTGGACAATTTCGTAGTAAATACGTATACCAAAGCTTGGTATTGGTATGGTACTGGCGAACAAAGCGAATTATGGAGTGAATTTTTTACTGAACATGTCATGTGAATATGTATTTTGAAAGCCTTTTTTCCGTCAAAAAACCAAACAAAAATTGAGAAGGAAGCTGTAATAAGAAAAAGTAGAAGGAAGTGTAAATTGAGAAGGAAGTGTAAAAAGAAAAAGTACTAAAGTAATCTCAAAAATTCGACATAGAAATTTTGTCTTCTCAGAGTCCGAAAAACTCGCGTTTTTAGAGTTCTGCCAGTGTAGGCGCACAATAACTTAAAAATTAATTGAGCTAGAGGAATGAAAATTTATATGTAGTTTCAGCACCAATTTTGTAGATTTCTACAAAGTTCGAACGAATTCTCTTCAGAAATTGCCTCTCTGTCCGGCTGTCAAAAGGCAAATTACCATGATAATTACGAAAGAAAGCTAGCTGGATTACTAAAATGGGATTCATTGCTTTAAATATTTAAAGTGTAAACCAAGGTTTTGCCAAATCCATCAAACGGTTAACTGTCTGTCGGTTTTTGTATTTGTAATATGGCATGTAAAAGGGACAAGTGAAAACGCAATGACAGTAAATGGGATTTGGTTATTAAAATCGTAGTTCTGTGTCAAATTGTGGTTTAAAGTGGTCGAAGAAAAGCTTCCAAAATACCTAATCAGCTTTCTTCCCTATAATAAGAAGCACAAAACGTTCATGTGTGAGACTCTAAAAATAAAAAACTGTAAATGGGGTTCACAGACTTGCCCATTGTGCCAATTTTTATACAGGTGGGAGAAGTAATAGCCCTTTTATTAAAATTTTAGGAGAACCCCTCAAGCTGTTCTAAATGAGCTGGGTAGTAATTCTCGTAGTCATTATTTCTTAAACTTTGGCGGATCATTCAACAATAAGATGGATTTTTTTTCAAAACTGTTACCTGTGCGAACAGGAAGGATATAAGTTGGAGCACAGATACATTATTATTCATTTGGTAGGAATTAAAATATTTTTTCACGCTTGAAGGAAAAGATTTCACCTTTTAAAATCTTAATAATTTGCGCTAAATACTGAATAAAAACATATAAATCATCGTTATTATAAATATCATAGCTAATAAAGTGTATAAAAGATTGGAAAATAATAAAGCCAGATTCACACAGTGAACTCTTTATTAATTGCTTTTTTACCACCTGTTATGTAGTTTCAATAAATGGTTTATTTTCTCTTATTTCGGAAATAACCGAAACGCTGCCCTCTGCTAAATAAAAACATGAACCAAGTCTGAAGCAGTAAACAGATCGTTGAACTTCAAGTAAGAAAGGGAACTATTTCAGCAAGGGGAACTTTCAATCGGGGTGAATAATGTTATCGCCATTATGTACGTGGGAAATTCTGGCAGCCAAGTGTAGATATCGACAAGATAATCAAGAAGAATCGTATCGAGTGGCCTAATCGATCACCGTCAGCAAAATTAATCGTTGTTTCATTCCCTTCATTACAAAGGGACAAAACTTCCCTTTCTGTTTTGGTGGGCTATCATCAATAGCATTGACATATTATCCACATTTCCAGCTAACAAACGCAAATTCGTATGTAAAGTAATCGACAATTGATTACGAAAATACTCCATCAAATGATAATACTTAATACAAATAATAGGCATTCTGGAAAAACCGGAATGCAAATTGGCATATGATATCTCTTTTATTAAGAGACAATCGGCTGAAAATATCTGCTTATAAAAGATAAGAATTTGTTATTTAATGTTGAACCAATCATTTGGTTTTATGCATAAAACGAATACTTTAAATTTTGGCTATAGTAGTTATTGATTTTATCTAAAAATATGTGATTTTTTAAAAGAGGTACTATTTGTCTACTCAGAACTATTTTGCTTTGAACTAAGCTTAATCAGTGGGTGCTCTCTAATAGAAGAAATAGCCCCTTCCCTTGTTAAAAACTAAGGACTTTGGATAAAGCCTTGAATGCCTCGTATTGTGAATTGACGAATAAAAGCTTGGTATTGGTATAGTATAAGTAAAAAAAGTTTGGTAATGGTAATAGCATTGGTGAACAAAAGCTTGGTATTGGTATAGTATCGGCGAACAAAAGCTTGGTATTGGTATGGTATCGGTGAACAAAAGCTTGGTAATGGTATGGCAAAGGCGAGCAAAACTTGGTGTTGATATGGCAGTGGCGAACAAAAGCTTGGTTTTGGTATGAAAATGGTGAGCAAAAGCTTGGTATTAGTATGGTATTGGTGAACAAAGCGAATTTTGGAGTTAATTTTTTACTGAATATGTCATGCGAATATGTATTTTGGAAGCCTTTTTTTCCGTCAAAAAACCAAACAAAAATTGAGAAGAAAGCTGTAACCGCAAAATCACACACCGAATTTTATTGATTTAATTCATTGCGTTTCATGCCTATCTGCGAAATTATAAACCTACGGACATTCAACAACATTTAGATAGATTTGGTTCAAAATTTGATAAAAATCTTCATTTTAGATGTTAAATTTGTACAGAGAGTTTTATTTATCTAACTTTTTGTGTTTTGTCATTATTGTGTTAACTCGTTTTCGGAAAACCGAACAAACAGATTTCCTCTAAATTAATTTCATTCAAAATTTGATAGAATTCAAGAAAATTGGCCTTAAGTTCCTACACCAAATTTCATCTGAATAGTTCAAATCCTTTTTGAGCTATCGTATTCGCATGCAGACAGACTAATATAATGTGGGGAAAAAAGTTGACTGCCGATTCATTTTTCTCACATTCCCAAATAACTTCTTCATCATCGCATGAGGCATCTTTCTTTAACAAAGGCATACTAAAGTTTGTGTCTTGCTAAGATGGGGGAAATTATATTGGAAAATAGTTTGGGCATCATTTTTCATTATGTAATGATTGCTTTTTTATAATACCTTCCTTTTCTTTTTAATTCCTTAACGAAAAATGATTTCCGGATATCCTTAGTAATTATAACTGCTAAAACATTGATATTTGATTGAATTTTATAATTCTTCGATGTAGTCATTATTGTTACTTTATACCAGTGGAAGCTGTAATACTTCTGAAACAGTATAAGTATGCTAATGATTTGAATAGAGCTGTATGTATTTTGAAAATCTTTTGTACAGTGGGTTATCAAATGCTATTACATAGCTCCTTCATCTTCGAAACAATATCATATCTGCATTTTGGTTAAATAAAACAACTTTTCTCATTCTCAGGAGTTTTTTTCAGAGAATGCAATACACAGGCATACTCCCTTACGATAAAGTTTTAGAGCAATCAGCAAAATTTTCATCAGCATCGTAGAATCAATGCTTAGATTTAAACAGACGAATCCATTGGTTGATGAATAGATTAGAATTAACGTGAAAGTAATACATGGAGTTTTACTAAGCATCGTAGAATCTACGCTTAGATTTAAACAGACGAATTCATTGGTTGATGAATAGATTAGAATTAACGCGAAACTAATACATGAAGTTTTTCTAAGCATCGCAGAAATTACGCTTAGATTTAGACAGAAGAATTCCTTTATTGGTAAATAGGTTAGAATTAAAATGAGTTTTAATGGAAATTACTTTTTCCTATTTTATGTTGTACTTACAACGAAGTTGCAGCAATTGATTTTCTTACACTTGCATCGTTTATCTCTTTTGATTTCAGATTGTTTGAATATGGAATAAAATTATTAACCTTTAGGCTTCCAACGCCGCCTATAGGGGGCGTCTCAAATTTCTAAGCAAAGCTCGGCGTCTCAAATATACCAGGAGGTTTTCATTGCAGGTTTATGATAACAATTGGTATCAAATGGTGCCATGCGCAGATTTATTAAATTATAAAAACAAGTTTAAGTTATATTTTGTTATTTTTCAAGGACACAATATTTTTTTCTAAATCACTGAGAAAAGAATTGGATGTCATTTCCAAAAATTTTAAAATGCTGAAAAATAGTTTAAATTTCTAAGAAAATTTTTACTTTGTTCTTTTTTCCGATTTTACTCATTCCCTTGACAATTTTCATTATATTTAAATAATAAAAAAAGATGGCAAGTGGAAATAGACTTTTTTAGATTCCTTAGGCCTAGGAATGTAGGAATTTTTTCTACATGCCTTGGAATTGCCCGTATGATTCTTAACAGCAACGTAGCTGTAAGATATCAAGATAATAAAACGCAAGAGTTTCTCTTTCAAAGAGGAGGCAAATTACCTTCTCCCTGCCCTTCCCAAAAACCTCTTGCATTTTTAAGGAGTCTATAAACATAAGTATCCTCTGCTTAGCTTAAATAAAGAAAGAGGCATTCTAATGAGCAAAGATTGATCAAAGGTTATTTAATTATGAATTGAAGAGGAATCTTTCATGCACATTCGGGCGATAGCCGCACTTTGCTTGAATGAGCACTTTGGGCATTTCAGTATTTAAAAAAATTGAATCATAATACTGATAGCAAAGTGTAAATAACTATCGCATTCTTCTCATTTATTTACTGACTGATATGTTGAATTTAATGATGAGTTACAAAAAAGCTGCTAATGTCTTGTATTTGAACAGGAAAAAACATGCTTGAGATAGAGAAGGATGGAGAAGATAATGAGTTTCTGAGAAAAACTAATCCGAGAACCGTCAAAGTGGAGGAGGAATACAAAGGTATAAAAATCAAACGTCCTTTCAGTGTGGAGACTGTCATGAGGCTGATTGAGTACTATAAGCGCCGAAAGGTAATGCACTTTAGAAAGTTTATTTAAACAAATTACTCTGCTATTGACATATTTAATGAATCAAATTACTTTTAGAAAAGTTCATTTAAACAAATTACTCTGCTTTTCCTTTGTCTAATGAATTAAGTCACTTTTAGAAAAGTTTATTTAAATAAATTACTATGTAACTCTTTTATTTAATGAATTAAATTATTTTTAGAAAAGTTTATTTAAATAAATTACTCTGCTATTCCCTTATTTAATGAATTAAATTATTTTTAGAAAAATTTATTTAAATAAATTACACTGCTATTCCCTTATTTAATGAATCAAATTA
>JAOUZG010050344.1:901566-926573 GCA_026289955.1 Argiope argentata | reverse complement strand
ATATGAATTAAAAAGAATTAAGAGAGGAGAAACAAGGAAAAGGAAAATAAAGATGAATGAAAAATAATTAAGATAAAAGAAACAAAAAAAATTAATTTAAAAAGGGAAACTTGGCATTTTTAAAATAAATTCCGCCCCAGAGCCTAACATCACATTGAATATGAAGGGACTGGAGAAGAGGCTAAGATATTGCGAAATAATAAATAATCGTCAGTTCTATTTTGAAAACTCATCGTTCGAACATCGAAATATTAGAATTCAGATTTTGCATGAATATTGCGTTTTGAATGAATATATTGAAAATATTGAATTTCTAAGAAATTCCAAGAACTATTCAATTTTCTGCGTAATACAATAAGTTTGAACATCTGTACCTGCCATTTCCTCGAAACACACAAAAAAAACGCTATGGTATTTTTAAAGCTTTTGTTCAAATACCATCCTGTTTTATCTTTCAGAATATGCGAATATTTTTTTACTTCAGCATGCGTTATAGAATTAAAGTATTTTATTTATTTATTTTTTGCAAAATTAAGCACTGCTTTACTTATTCTATAATAATTTTTTGATTATTTATTATTATTTAGTATATGACGAGCGAATCATCTGAAGAATTTGTTATTCAATTTTGTTTTATTCTAACTAATAGACCCTTTCCACTTTTGAGCTAGCATTGAATAATTTGAACAACTAGGTGTAAACTTTGTTTCATCTTTTGATGTAACAGGTTACAGCTGTGAAAAAAAGGCGTTTTCTGACTACTAAACATTTCCAACTTGACACCTCCTAAACCTTAAGAAATAATCTGGAACATGGGGCGAAAATTACCAGGTTTACGATCGACAATGACAACTTCCTTCCTGTAAACTGCTTCTAAGATCAACGGAAGTTTTAACTTGAACCAGAAACCTTTCAAGACACGCGAGAGCGTGGTCTCTGGAAGATTCTTTGGATCATTTTTTTTCGTTTTTATTACATTTATATGAAGATAACGACATTTCGTGACGTTCGTAGGAGAAAATGTCTCCCAAACATCTCAATTGAAAGGGAATCATCTCAGTCACGCAAATGGCCGTTATTTATCTTGAGATAAAAGTTAATAGTAAAAATGGGAACTTGGAAAGTGTTTTAAGATAAGACAGTCGCTGGTAAAAAGTTGCGGAGACAAGTTTTATTTATCCATTGGACTAACATAGAAAAGAATGAACCTTCTTTTATAATCTATGAAAAATACATAAAATAGTCGACATTTTTTTCGGAAGTGGACTTTTATTAGGTTGCTGCAAAAATCAGCACCTGATATCTAAAGTCTTAGCTATGTTTTTAAAAGATTTTGTCAGCCATATGAACTATTCCATTCGACACGGTTAGCTGTAACTTTAACCTTACTTTTACCGCAGGTTGAACATGAATTTATTTACAGCTGTTTGAAAATCTACCCCTTTCATCTCTATCTTAGTCCCAATTTACGTTCAAGGAAAACAGACTTCTATTATGATGTCCCAAAAGTTTCTATATAATCGTGCTATGAATCGCCTTATCTGGGTCTGCTTTTTCAAACATGCAGGTTTATCTATTAGCCGTCTATAGTATCAGTCTCAGTCGTACCAGAGCTTTAGTACATCCCAAGTTGGGGCTACATCCCAAAAAAAAGTTCTTTTATCCATTTGGTGGAATTGGAAAGGCATTATTTTCTACGAACTCTTTTCTCAAGGTGAAACAATAAATTCAACGAATCACTGTCATCAACTGGATTAATTGGCAGCTGCTATAGCAAAGACAAAAAAAAACAGCCATAATTTATAAAACAATGAGGCGTTGTTTTTGATCATGAGAAAGCGGGACCACATATTGCGTTAGTCGCAGGAGAGAAGCTCTTCCAATTTGGTTGGGATGTTTTACCACATCCTTCATACTCTCCAGATCTCTCATCATGTGATTTTTACTTCTTTCCGTCCTCATTAAATTATCTTTGCAATAAGGGCTTTAAATCCATTAGCTAAATAAAAGCGTACCTCAAAGTTTATTTCTTATCCAAAACACAACTTTTGGAAATAAGGCATAATGAGACTTTCTGAGAAATGGAAGAAAGTAAAGTAGCAAAAGGATTCTTATATTACAAAATAAATAATATCTTAAACAGTAAATATTGTGTATTCATTTCATATTAGAAATATAAAGAAACTTTTAGGACACCCTAATTGAAAGAGAACCGAAAAATAATTGATTAGGTATAGAAGAAAAATCGCAGGAAGGATAGTTCTTTCTGTTTATACATCTTTTATAGGAAATAAAAATTCCTTCAATTTTAAATAATGATTATTAGGAGAATTCAGAACATCAAATAATGTATATTGCACTCAAGATTTCAACTATTTCAATCATTGCATAAGTTTTATAATTAACCAAACATAACGGAACCGGAATATAGCCGTTCAACAAATACAACGAGAAGGAACTAAAATTTGTCATTTCCAACAAGAAAAATGACATGCTCCTTGTTTTTCACATTCAAAGCAACACATCTGCTGTTTTGACTGGAACTTGAAAAATGGTTTGTTTACTGTCTAAACGAGTGACGTCTGCGTGAATCTAATAAAAAACGAATAAATGAAGTTGAATCAGCTTGCTTAATTCAGATGACTTATAAGTCACAAAGTTCTAATTAAACCTAAAGCTAGGAGTAAGGGAGAAGTTTGTTTATGATATTAATTCCTTATCAAAGAAATTTGATCCTGAAAAAAAATTAATTGAAAAGAAAATTTATTTTTCGTTAAAATCCTTAAAGGTATATCCTTGTCGATCTTGAAATAGAAATGTCTTCTGTAGTGACAATCAGTCTGAAACTAGCCTATTTTGAAGGTTTTGTCGATTTCAATGAATGCTTGACTAAACAAAGACAGGGTATTTAGTCAAATACTTTTCATATACCGGATGTTGGATGTTCTCTAATACAGAATATATTGAAGAACCCAAAATTTCGATTTTTTTAAATACTAGAACAAATACTAGAACAAAAAATTTTTCTCTTTCTCTATCTTTTTTATTGAAAATACTTAAATTTTGAACTATCAATATTTGTTGTTTAGCAGTTATTTAAAATGTATCAGTATTCCAAAAGTAAGCCAATCATTTAAAATCTTAAAGGATTAAATAACATATTTTATTAGAAAACAACATAATATATGCATACAACGGAATCATAGTTAAAGTAGAGATATTTAGATTCGTTCAGTTTTGTTTAGTTAAATTAACATACAATTTAGAAGAGGCGCCAAAGCTATTTTGGGAGACTTCGTGATTGTGAATTCTGGTCAGATGCTTAGTACCCCTTCTCTAAGCTTTCATATGACTCTAAATAAAGGAAATTTTCTTCTCAACATCGAATTTAAAGTGCACAAGACCCCCCTACTCCCCATCATTAGTGCTGTTGTTGTTTCTAATGGCCCTTGCCATGGACAAGCGCGCTTAGGTAGTCAGCGATTTAAGCCTAATCAGCGTCTGTGGTTTTGTAGTAGCGCCAACTAGGGTTAAGAATACGACTTTTACTACTCACACATCACATTCACTTGCACAACCCCTTTTTACATGGGGCACATTCATACTCCTTACAGATATAACACAGAAGAATAACCATGCCCAAACCTGGACTCGAACCCGGGACGTCCATGTCATATGGAACAAGCACAACCCCTATGCTGAAGCCGGTCATTAACCCGTTTATAGGATAGTTGCATTTCACTTTCGTGTCTAAACCGATCAAAATACCTGCTTTATTTAACCAATCTATGTGCATTCTTAAATTCCTCCAGAGGTTCCAGTTGGCAAATGCTACAAATTAGCCATATTTTGAAGTTTTGAAATTTTTTGCTCCTTTAATTTGTTTTCAAAATAATGTAAGAAAATCTAAAACAAACTTTATTTTCTATAAACGCCATATTTTAAAAAACTTTTTTATATATACATACAAAAAAGTTTTCTAAATAATTTTCTGCAGAAAAATAAAATAAAAAGTTTATATTAAGGAACGAAAATTTATTTCACATTTTTCTCAATATTGATATTTTTAACATATCTTAAAAGAATTTAATTGCAACTTAAACTTTCATATGGTTGGACATTTCTGATTTCAATTTCCTGATTTTTTTCCCTTGTGTACAATATTTTTAATCCAATTAAACAAATAGAACTTTTCTAAAATTCTTGCTTGCTAGTACTCTAGTGTCTTCTACAAAACCATTTAAAAAACACTATTCTCTTTTTTTACTTCAAAATATCCTTTCCTTCAAGCTCATATCATTTGTGTAAAAAACAAGATTCTATAATTTTAGTCTTCGGGGATTTTTTAAATCCAATTAAACAAATGGAATTTTTCTAAAATTTTTGCTTGCTAGTACTCTAATGTCTTCTACGAAACTATTTAAAAAACATTACACTCTTTTTTACTTCAAAATATCCCTTCCTTCAAGCTCATATCATTTGTGTACAAAACACGATTCTATTATTTTAGTCTTCGGGGATTTTTTAAATCCAATTAAACAAATGGAATTTTTCTAAAATTCTTGCTTGCTAGTACTCTAGTGTCTTCTATGAAACCATTTAAAAAACATTACACTCTTTTTTACTTCAAAATATACCTTCCTTCAAGCTCATATCATTTGTGTACAAAACACGATTCTATAATTTTGGTCTTCGGGGATTTGCTTACATGGAAGCAACGGAAATCGTAAAACACATATTCATTAAGAAAATTATAATAAATTATTTTCTCAAGGCCAAATCTCTTCAAAGTCTGCAATCGATCTATTTCCGGAGATCAAACTCTTTACGTACTAATGCCTTCGGTAGCAACAGGGAGGTCATTAATTATCCTTTAGAGTAATCACGCAACTTCAGGAGTAATTACATCCACTTTTTTTTCTCTTTGCTTCTAAAAACCTCTGCTGCAGCAACACAACACACACGTCATCTTGCTTCGTAATATTTAAGTTTCTTGAACTTGCATTGTTTCGTACATTTGTTGCTGTTTCTATTAGTTACAGGAAGTTTAAGCGAATTGCTAAGAATAGTGTTTGTTCTATGGAAGTATTTCTGGAAAATCTACAATGGTCTATTTCGAAGAAATAAATTATTTGTTCCATTGCATAATTATTTCCGTTGTTGAATTGCTAATAAATGCATTTGGTAATTCATAAAGAAGAAACTAAAAAGAAATAGTAAAGAAAAAACAGCCTTTATTCATTTCTATTTTAAAAAGCTATATTTTCATGTCAGATCCTTATCATTACCTTTATATCAAAATGTTGTATGTCAAAGTTTCCAAAATATTTTATTGATGCAAAGCACTTGTAAAGTTTAACTATATTTTCTCTCAAAATGTTGCATATGATTTGTTATTGCTATATGCTGCAACAAAATGACTATGTCGCAACCTCTACCATCTGTTGATTCAAAATATTGTATGTTTTACTCTGTGTTATTTGATATACTATAATGCAGTGAAGGAAATATATGTTTTCCTGAAGAATGCGTGATAGTTAAAATAATTAATATGCATTTTATTAAAGTACGTGTGGATGAAATTCGAAAATATTTCTCAAGTTTCAAGAAATAGTGACTTATTTTAAGTTCATTTTAAATTAAAAATGGACAATTTGCTACATTAGTTTGTTTGTAAAGTTTTGGTTAAAGGTTCCAAGTTTGAAACTCAATTCCATTATTCAGAACTATGTGGATCCATTCTTGTTGAATCCAATGCCGAGATTAAAATTTCTTCCCTCTGACATCAAGAATATTTTTAGAAACAGAGTTGCAATTTCAAGGGTCTTTCTAGACACCTACCCACTCATTCAAAATGAAGATATTCATCCAGAAAAAGCCCGTGTATTGTTTCAAAACGTTGCGATAGTATATATGCTCTAAGATAAAATATTCCATCATTTTCAAAATTACAGTGAAAAAAAAACGTATACATTTTAATTTTCTTTGTTATCTATATTCTTCGTTAATCAAATAATTGGCAAAACAAAAAATTGGTTCACTAACTCCAAACAATATTCCGTTTAAGCGCCTTAGATGTGTAATTAATGGTTTTCACGTTCTCTACCTACCCCATTTTAGAAAAAACTTTCACATTTAATTTTTAGCAAACTTTTTAGCTTCAGCAACTACATCAACTTTGATAGTTTTATTCACTAATTTGAAAGCATAACTAGCAAATTAACACTTTATCTATGGTAATCACATGTGATTTCTTACACCATATTATTATAATTTTAAGCATACAGTTTAAAAGTAATTCATAGATGTTAATTTATGTAGTAATTAAGTAATTCATAGATGTTAATTTATGTTAGTGATTCATAGATCTTAATTTATGTTAGAAATTCATAGATGTTAATTTATGCTAGTAATTCATTTATGTTAATTTATGTTCGTAATTCATAGATATTAAGTAATTCATAGCCGTTATAATTCGATACAAGCATGATCAGAAATCTATCAACATCTCAAGTGCTCTATAGATACTTAGTTTAATCAAAGGACAACCAGAACAGAAAATCTCATCTAATTAGTCAATGAAGAAAAGAAAAAGAGATTAGAGTTAAATTTTCTATGTTTATTGTGCAAAAATATTTTTAAACAATGATTTCTTTTTTTAATAAAATGCAGAACATCAAAGTTTATTAATGTAAATAATTCTTTTTATTAGCATGGCGAAGAACAGCTGATCACCCAAAGCGGCTAATTTAATTTTTATTTACAAGCTGATGAGTGTGGATAAAGAGACTAATGTTAGTTAATGAATTCCAAGTTTATGTTGTTGTTACTTATGGCACTTGCCATGGGCAATTCCAGCAGATTCTAAGCCGAAGATTGAACGTCACTTATTTCAACTAGCGCCAACTAGGACCAAGAGTACGACTTTGCTACACACTCACCACATTTGCTTGCACAGCCTCTTTTTACAGTGGGGGGGCATAGTCACACATCTCACAGATAGCACACAGAAGAACAACCATGCCCGAACCGGGACTCGAACCCGTGTCTCCTAGAAGACGAGCGACCTCTGTGCCAGACAGCCGGCATTCCAAGTTTATAATAGTAATTAATATATTCAACTTGAAGAATATATGAAAGTTTTTATAGAAAAATGGAAAATACTCTATGCATTAATTTTAAGAGAAGTGTTCTAAATATCTCTGAAAGAAGTTGATAGAATGCAAAGAAAAAAAGAATATTAATATCAAGGAATCATATAAAACCAAAATGCCATATTTTGAACACATATGGTGATAAAATAGAGACAATCAAATACTTTCACAGAATTCGTTTTCGTAATCTAATTTTTTTAAATGTTTTGCTTCTAATCTCCCTAATCAATTAATGAATTTTTTTTATCCTTACCACATCCACAACAAATCAAAATTCCAATCCCTGCAAAACAGCTTTTGCAGTCATTGACATCAAGGCATAAAAATCTGTATAACTTTCCAAGAAATTCCTCGAAAAATTATAAGAATTTCTAAATCATAAAAAGATATTTCTAATATCCGATTCTTGTAACAAAATTCATGGAATTTTCATCTCCTATGGACAACAATAGTTAAATATTTACAAATGTTCTTTCGGATGTGAACTTTTGGGAAAATGCTTTCATACATATGTTAAAGGAATAATAATAATAATAGTAAACATAATAATGGATGTTTTCATGGATAAAAATGTATAATTTTTTTAACCTTACTATATCCACAATAACTCAAAATTCCAATCCGAACCAGCTTTCGCGGTGATTGACATAAAAGCATAAAAATCTGAATAGCTTTCGAAGAAATTCCTCGAAAATTTCCAAGAATTTCTAAATCGTAAAACCATTTTCTCTCCGTTGTCAACATATTTCTCCATCCAGTGATGAAGAAATTATTACCATTTCATGATTGAAGGTAGAATTTTTCTTACTTTCTGTATATAAAGTATACTAAGAGAGAGAATTGCTATCGTCAAAAAATTTAACTTCAAGAACTTGATAGAACTCCATTTTTAAGTCCTCTCTGAATCCGAAAAACACGTTTTTGGAAATATGTCTTCCATTAGTATGATAATTCAAAAGCGCTTTAAACTTAATGAATAAAATGTGGCATATGGATCTTAAATAAAATTTGGTTCCTAGTTCTAGCATCTAAAAATGTAGATTCATAAAACATTTTGAGCCACATCTATAGAAGCGTTGACCGTCTGCAAATCCGTACTTTCACATGCATGCTAACTCAAAAGAAAAAGGATTTAAATTAATGAAATTTAATATATGACCTGGTGGCTACAATTTTAGTTCTATTTAAATTTTGATTTAAACCGGCCGGTGATCAGACGTTCAATACACATATTTGGTTTTCTGGTGCATGTATATTCACCACAGAAGAAACAGAAGTGGTTTCCCTTAAAACTTTCTCGTAAACTCCCTAATAAAGGTTCATTTCAGAGAACGCTTTACATAAGGTATTAGTGAACAATAGTAGCGGAATATTAACTTTTAACGTGAATTTGGCTTTTTTTTCTGAATCTGTGGTGTGACCATTGGCGATATTTTATCCTTGGCGATTATCCCTAGCATGCTCTAAATAGAATTCAATAATTGTATTTTTGCTTTAAACATATTTTTAGGCGTGAATCCAGTTTTGAAACAGATATACTTTTGCATTTCCAAAATCATATATCAGATTTGATGTATTTAAGTGATTGCGTTTTCCAGTATCATGTTTACATGCTTTCGAAAGTACACACCGACAGACAACCATCCTCATGTTGGATTTGCCTTGAAATTCGATAGATGTCTATACTACAGCTGTTAAATCTGTGTACTGAATTTTATCAATTATGTTTCTTATTATTTTTCATCTTAACCTATATAAGAACAGTTGGACAGACAGACTTCCCTCAAAACGAATTTTTCCCAAAATTTCATAAAAATATTCAAATTTAATGTAAAGATTGTATACTAAATTTCCTCCGTCTAACTCAAAGCATTTTTTTAGTTATATTAGTCTCAAACAGAGAGAATGCCAGACAAACATAATGAAAAGATGCATTTTTCACTCAGGTAGTTCTAAAACGGGGAAATTCACGAAAATTTCGAGCTCGAATTTTTTGACGATTGCAATACTTTCTCTACACAAAAAAGTACAAAAAATAGCTAGAAATGGCATGTCAAGTGGCTGCAATGTAACTATTGTCCTCTAAAAGTATGCAGTTAATAAAACATAAGATATCAAAATAAAACTCTGAGCACTAGTGATGTTCACACTTTTAGTAAAGGATCACAATTTTTATGCAGCGAAACCCAAGTAGCACGGATTTTCATACAATATCTCTCAATATTAGGCAATATTATATGATATTAAACAATATTAGGCAATATTATGCGATATGATATGATATTAAACAATATTCTATAATATTATGCGATATTATATGATATTAAACAGTATTTTACAATATTATGCGATATGATATTAAACAATATTCTACAATATTATGCGATATTATATGATATTAAACAATATTCTACAATATTGTGCGATATTATACAATATTAAACAATATTCTATGATATTATGCGATATTATATGATATTAAACAATATTCTACAATATTGTGTGATATATGATATTAAACAATATTCTACAAAATTATGCGATATTATAGGATATTAAGCAATATTCTACAATATTATGCGATATTATATATTAAACAATATTCTACAATATTAAACGATAATGCGAATATACATCAATATCAAACAATATTATAGAATATTTGTGCGTTACTTGGGAGTGGTAGGATATCTTTATTCAGGAGTGAGAGAAAAAGTTCAAGTAGACCTCTAAGGCTGGTTTTATAACAGTTGACCTTTCAGAAGCGAGTTGGGATTGAAATTTCATACTTCGTGCAATTTCTCATAGCTACGTCATCACAAGACATCTAAAGCTAGATCACTAATACAAACTATCGAATGTACTACAGAATTAGATACAAGATGTGATAGTTTCCATTTGTACCGAAGATATATTGACTGGCCACATCTTTGAATCTTTTTTCTAGTTAATGCACTCTGGCACGCTATGATATAAGGGAATATTTCATGTGCCGATGATGATAATAATAATCCTTTTTATTGAACCTTGCCGAACGTAATAAAAACTGACAGATTTTTTAAAAAAATACTTCTTACATGCAATGAAGTAGTTAGAACAAAAAAAAGTAGTAAATTATTTTATTTTCCTCGTACTCAACTTTTTGCAACACGATGAAATTAATGGTGAAATAAAATCTCCTTTTAACTAATAACAAAACTGTTTTCTATTTTTACTTTCTAGTATAAAAAATATACTAAAGAAAATTCGTATTGAATTTTCTTTGCGAATTTTCGTATTGCGGTGAATTGAAAAAACTACGACTTCAATATTTTGAAAGTTTTGTTTGAAAAGGAAAAAAAAGGTTAAAAGTTTTGATTTCTCTGAATCCTAAAATCACATTTTTGGAATTACGTCTATATTTTAATCCATTGCCTCAAAAAGGCTTTGAGCAATACAGCTGAAATTTGGCTTACGGCCTTAACATGAAATGTATAGATTTCTGCCTATTTGCATGTTTGTTAATTTGCCAATTTGAGTGACGTGTCATGGAGTTCTGAAACTCAAGGTTCTTAACCTTCAGACATAACAGGGGAATAGAGTTATGGTATGGCACTGAGATTAGGTATTATGTAGTTGTTCTAAATGGAAGATTAATTTAATAGGTAAGTATATGTTATTGGGGGTAATTTAGTAGTTAAATTGATAATAAATCGGGGGGAAATGAAAATAAGAGAATAGAAACTTTACCAAAATGAATTTCAAACAAATTCAGTCCAAAGTCAAGTCGATTCGATATGTCTACCTAAATGTCTGAGTACAAATGAGCATGATATATACATATAAAGTTAGATAGATAAAATTTGTTGAGCACTTTTATCATCTGGATTGTAGATCTATATCAAATTTTGAAGCTGATCCATCAAAAGGTTGACAGTCTGTCGGTCAGTATATTCGTATGCGTGAAAGCTCAGAAACGTCTCAATTTGAATGAAATACAGTATGTGATCTTGTTACTAAAATTATAGTTTTGCATCAAGTGCTAGTTTTAATCAGCTAAAAAAATATATCCAAAATGCATATTCGGTTTTCTGTATTATACTACGAAGCCCAAAGCGCTCACGCATGCAACTCTTGTCATTCTACTCTATGGACAGAAAAGAGGGGGGATGTTACTCTGATTCCCTTATGACCCTCCCATCTTGTCCCCATATTTTATGATTTAAAAAGACTGCTTTTGTTTGCCTGGCATACCCTTAAAATTTCAAAATGACATTTTAGATCACCCTGCACTGATTAAAGTGCAGAATGGGGGATTTTTTTTATATCTGTAATAGAATTTAAAACCTGTTCTGTATTTCAAAATTTAACAGAAATGTGTATTTTTCTCTCCAATCTTAAAATTTGATTCTGAAATTAATGAAGATTATTAACACTTTCTCCTGCTAAAAAGTTCTACATTTAGCTATGAACAATTGTCCTAAATAGAAAACTAACAAAGCTGCTTTTGCTACTCTTTGAGTCAGTTCCATTATAATAATGTCCCGTTTTAAAGCAACACTTGGGTTATCTTGAGGCTGGTCACGTAATCATGACCGGCAGTCAGATGACGAGGACGACACTTGAAATTGACCCCTCATTCCTGATTTCTGAAAGACACCAACCAGAGAATATTTAGCTGTGACGGATTTATTTCGTATTAAACCCACTTACACGGCGATTCTTCGGTGGTATTGGGTCTTGAACTTAAAGCCCTCCGGTTCCGATGCCTTACTACCGGGTCACCACGTTCTCATTTCTTAAGAGCAAGATGTAAAAGTATGATGTAATATTTCATAAATTTTTAATGTATGTTCAAAAATTCAAAATTCGATGGTTTGTTTCAGTTTAAATATTGATGGAACCTGCGGTCCAGTAACACAATTCTGTTTCGGAAACAAAAATTCCCTTTCATTTAAGATCGACGTGTATGTGGGACTGGTACATGTTAATTCCAAAAATTTCTTCCTATTTGTATGATGTGGGACTGCTATGCTCTACGGTACCAAATGGTAAGATCTGATGCATAGTAAGTTCCGTCTTCAGGACTGGAGGGCTTCAGGTTTAAAACCAGATTTCTTTAAAATTCCTTCTAATATGTTGAATTCCTGAACAGCAAATTAAATATTGTGAATCAAACTACCTCTCGTTGGTTCTGTGCGGAAATTTGGAGGTGCGTTTCCAGCGCAGATGCTGTCCTCGGTATCTGATTGGGGTTCGAAGTTATGAAGTCCTTTCCAAAATAGTCTTTGATAGTTTTTAAATGGTGCTTTAATATAATTAAATTTAAATGGCGTGGTGTGGAAGTTTACAGTGGGTGAAATCAACTCAAATTACTTTTTCATCTGACCACAGTTTAAAATCAAGAAATGCTTATGAAAATGCAGATGTTGATTTTAAACAGAACGCTAATAAAACTGAATCAAATTATTCCCTCTAAAAATTCTGTCTCTCTCTCTCTCTCTTTATATATATTCAGTGAATGGTGATAAGAATTAAATTTAGTAACAATAATAAAATAGTGCGAAATGATTTTAAATCCAAATGCTAAATTATGTGCATTTTTTTATGCGGGCCGTCCTCATTATTTACATATTATTCATTTTTATTTTCTTTTGTTACTACCCGAAGAGGTTATTAATGATAGGGACCAGATCTCGTCCTTGAGATGATCAAAGGGTGTTTTCAAATTGAATTTTCCATCAAGATGCCTTATCCATGCAAAAACACTCAATCAAGGAGTAATCAAGGAGCGTAATAACACTCCTTGGTTTTGAAAAGTCTTTTCTCGAATAGCATCTCCTTTTAAGAAATTTAGATAAGATATTGTACGAATACGACACATTCATTTATTGACCACACATCCTATAGCGCAAATTAATTTCACGCTCTGCAGATATCGTATCTGCCAAATTGTTAATATTTTCTACAATTCTGTTAAACTTGCTTTAAAAAAAGCGAGAGCTGAAATTCTTTTTATCAGCTTGTTTCTGACGCCAGTTGTTGTATCGAAGGATTTTCGATTCCACAAATAAAAGAAAATAACTCCACTTCCGCTCCCGACGTCTCAAAAGCTGCTTTCATTTCCTTCCATTTTTTTTTTCTTTTTTTCGCATCTCTTTTCATGTCAGTTCTTGCAAGACGATGAAAAGTCGGTCAAATTTAGTGTAAATTCGCTTGTAGTTATTTTTAATACAATTCCTACTATTAGCTCACACTCTTCCTATATATATATATATATATATATATATATATATATATCTTGTGAAAATTTTCAATCGTTAATGAAATATTGTTTATTCATCCAATCAAATTCAAGTAAGTTTTTTTAAACGTAGTGGATGACATTTGATAATGCAATTTTTTTAAACATTAATTCATTAATTTTTTATTAATTAATTAAAAACTAACTTTCTCGCCAAAAATCTTCATTTCCCCGTCGCCAAATAAGAAACGAATTCAGTTTGTTTTTACCCAACGCCAATGAGGTTAGGCTTAACATGTTTTCGGTCGATTATTTAAAACAATTCTGTTTATTTTCCTAATGCTCGATGCATTTAAAATCAAACATTGTTAATTAATCGATTTTTAAGATTCCTTTTGAAGTATTCTCGAATTAAAATAATACAGAATATAGAAAATTAGAAATTTCTAATTTGTATTGTGCACCCCAACCTAAGTAGAAAAATCACGTATTTTGAGTTGCCACAATTGCCTTTAAATCCTCAATTGGCGTTGAAAATTAAATGCTAGTATAATTTTTTGATAAATTATTAATAGTAATTGTAATCATTAGGCCAGGACAGTTGGTAGGGCATCGTTCATTTTATTAGTTGGGAGAAAATCTTACATTCTATAAATTAAATAAACCCTACATAAATTAAAAACATTGAAACTCTCTTTATGAAAAAGAACTTGAATAATGTAGCTTTCCAAAGTTGAAAGTTTGCTTCATTTGATTTCTTAGAGCAAGAGTAGTTTCATTAATTTCATAAAATGCTAAAAATATCTTTAATAGAATATTTAGATTCATTAAAAATTAAACTAAATCTCGAAAATGTTTGAAAGATTTTTCTTAAAAAAAAGACCTCATTTTACTCCGTAAGGCTTCATTACATTTTAAATTTTTTTAATTCATATCAGTATATATAATCATCAGCCGACGTCAGTAATGATGAGAGAAACTTTAAAAATATATCCTCGCCTTTAGGTCTGTATCATTACGAGAGGTGAAATCCCAACCTTTGTTTTGGCATCTGGCAACTAAGACGGGGAGTTACGTTTAAATTGCCTGATTTATTTGTATAAGAATGAAAGTAAACATGAATAAAAATTAGTTATGGGTTCAAAAATCACATTTTATTTACATTTCTTTTGGGCCGAATAGTAACGAAGGTTAATAGAGCTGATTTCTACAGTTTTTATTATTATCATGTGAGAAAATGATGTTATTTTGGTTAGGAGGTTTTGATGTCTCCGAAATTTGGAAAGAAATATTCGTTTTTTCGTTGATAGATAACGAGTCACCTGACCCATGACATATAAAGTTTGTTTTACCAGTATTGTTTAAAATAATTAAATTTATTATCAATTGCTTTTTGTTTGTTGTTTCTATGGAATTACGTCATCTTCCAATTTGTTTACGATTTCTTACTTTTAAATAATTAATCTCGCACTCTGAAGATTATTGTTTTTTTTAAATTCTCTTTCAGTTTTAACTATCTCAATTTTGTAAAACGCGACTTACATTTATTCTTTAATGATATTATAAGCACATTCTTACGAATTGTATTTCTCACAATACAATTAGTAATAGAATTTACAAATAATAACTATTAAAATAATATTACAAATATTATAAATTAGTAATTTACAAATAATAAATATTAGAATAAAATTTTAATATTAATCTGTATTACGTTATTTGGATTTTGCCCCATATGCAATAGTTTCCAATAATATTGAACTTTTCGTTGAAATTACTGGTATTTTTATCTTAAAATCGGTGGAGCTCCCAAACTTTGTTTACCAGCTAGAAAAATGAAAAATGAAAGTGTAAAAAAATTATCATTAAAGAGAGAGAGAAGTCTCGTAATTATTTTCAAACCGGTTTAAACTAGTTAATGACTTAAATTAATTCAGACAAATAATCACTTAAAAAATAATAATGTTCTCTCATGATAACTTGAAATTTGTGACCGTAGATTTCATTTTTTCTTTTATTTTATATTCAAACCGATCTTGGGAATTAGTTTAGATTTCGGGCGTGAACATTATGGATGGAGAAGATCCGGCTATGAGAAAACAAAACCTTGAATGTTGCTATATATTTACATCTAAAATGTATAGCAAATAATTTTTTTACTTATTTCTTAAACACTCTGAGAATGTTCATGTGATTTTCTATTACAACATTCGTTATCTAATCAGTGGCAATCAGATATGAATTATTATTAACATAATAACAATACTCAGACTTGAGCATCTTCTGTTTTACCACTAGTTATACATAAATCACAAAATGTACATCATTCTTATTTTCTAATATCCAATAAGCAATTGTTGATGAAACAGAATCAGTTTTATTGAAATTAATTTAACTCTTTTTCGCCAAATCTGTATGCGAGGAAATATTTGAAAAATGCTACCTATATCTGCTTGTAGCATAATATATTCATAGCCTTTCAAGAATATAGAATTATTATTATAAGTTTCAGGTTATTAAGTCTCTCAATTCTGATTCCCAAAATATGCAATATTTTTATTTTCTATTATCTAATAAACCAATGTTGACGAAACAGAATTAATTTTATTCCTAGTCAATTTAATTCTTTTTCACCAAGCTCGTATACAAGGAAAGGATACTACCAATATCTGCAAATAACACCAGATATTGATAATGTTTCAAAAATATGTCTATTATAAGATTTAGATTGTTAAGTCTCTGATTTCTTATTCACAAGATATAAATTATTTTTATTTTATATCTATATTTTTTATTTATTATATAAATAAACCAGTGTTTGTGGAGCGGCATTAGTTTTATTCCTAATTAATTTAATTCTTTTTCACTAAATCTATATACATGGAAATATTTGAAAAATACCAACATAACGCTAGTAATACCAAGTATTCGCTTATTCTATAGTCTCTAAAGAATATAAATTCATAATAAGATTCAGTTTATTAAGTCTCTCCAGTTTATTATTTAGTGCACAATTTTGTGAAGTCCAGTTTTATTAGTCCAGGTTTATTTATTAGTCCAGATCCAAGAATAAATCCTTTTTATCTTCCAGAACGGTATTCCATCTCATGACAACCCTTACGTGTTCAACGGGGACTTTGTTGACCGTGGTGACCAATCGATGGAAGTACTGATGATACTACTGGCATGCTTCGTTGTATGGCCAGATTCAGTTTTCTTAAACAGAGGAAATCATGAAGACTTCATGATGAATGTGCGGTGAGTAAACATGAATTTTACCAAACTTTGAAAACTAAAAATGATGAAAACTGAAGCTTCTCGAATGTACCTTTTCGGTACTTGCCTCATGATCCCCCTCTATTTTACGTAAGCTTGAAGTCAAAATAAGTGGCATGGATTCCATATCAATTACATCAAGCATGTTAAAACCAAAACTTGTTTGATTCATGATGCCAAACTTCAGGCTTATGATGGCCTTAAAATAAAAACTAATTTGGCTCATGTTAGCAAATTCCAAGCTAATCACAACCTTAAAATAAAAATTAATTCGGCTCATGTTAGCTAACTTCAGGTTTATGACAACCTTTAAATAAAAAATAACTCCAATCATATTGGCAAACTTCAGGCTTACGATAGCCTTAAAACCAAAACTATTTCGACTCATGTTGGCAAACTTCAGGCTTATGGCAACCTTAAAATATAAACTAACTCGGGTCACGTTGGAAAATTTCAGGTTTATGAAAGCTTTAAAATAAAAACTAACTCGGCTCATGTTGGCTAACTTCAGGCTTATGACAGCCTTAAAATAAAATCTAACGCCTCTCATCTTGACAAACTTCAGGTTTATAACAGCCTTAAAAGTGACTCCATGATTTTTAGTGAATGATAATACATAGAGTATGCCAAAAAATCTTTTACTGGACCTTTCATTTCCAATCATTGCTCTCTGGAGTATAGACAAAGATATAAGCTTGTAGTTTGATTTTATATATATGAACAGGTGACTGTGAACTATGAGATTACCTTGATAAAGACAGAAGATTGTAGGAAGTATATGGACTTTATCATTAAAATTGGTTTTGCAAGAAAATTTGCAACAATTATTCAATACCAGCCCATTCTGTTCCTTCTTGAAGTGCCAGCCAACAAAACGGAATTTAGGAAAATAGTTCTTACCAAACTTTAAAAAAGGATAAATTTGTATCAGGCAAGTACAGACCGATATTTCTAGAAATTAATAGTACTGAGAGAATTAGCGAAGAATTGTAACACATTTGTATGAAAAATAATCTAGATTGTAAAATTTCTGCAATTTATAAAACTTTTCTTTTTTACTTCATGCCTTACCTGAACTGCCTATCACGTCAAATTAGTTGGAAGAATTACTTACATCACTATCAGATCACCAGAGACCAGTGCTTGGAAATAGAAGAGTCATGGTTAATTGTTTTTTGATAGTTTGTATGTGTTTATTTCAGGAGAAAATACACTTTCTTTACACTAAAGTAATGTGTACTACAACTTTTTAACTACATTAGCTAAGGAAATGCTTTTCCTTTTGTCTCTTAACATCCTTCTTTTTTCTGAGAAATATCTTTATCACTATCAAAAGTGATCTAAAGTATGCTCGTAATGTTAACACATATAGGAGACTATTTCCTTTCTTAAGGAAAAGTAATTATTAAAGGTAATTTTCGGGAAAGTTATAGACTCCAAACATCGCCAAGCTTGAATGGGCTATTCCGCTAGTGGTAACATTAATCGCCGCCAAACTTGAATGTTGTCACTATGTCGCTAGCGCCAAAGTTCATCTCTGCTAAGATAAGATGATCGGAGTACTCGTTGAGATATAATTTTTTCCCTGATGCCTTACTAGCAGAAAAGTATCCAAAGAAGTAATTCCAGGAATGGAAATAATTTCTCGGGCACCTTTTAAAACGATTCCGAATGTAGTAGGAAATTTAGGCCTGCCAGTTGTGAATTTTCGCTTTTAATTTGAATCGCCATGCTTCTTTATTACATGACGCATCTTTATCCATGAATAAAAATCAATTTTACTTTTCCAATGAATTCAAAGAAAAACTCACCTATTAAAAGCCTTTTATTTCAAATTCAGATTTAAAAGGTATAACTTTTTCCCTTCATTTCCGAAACAATACTGCTTTTACTAAAGATTAATTATTAATAGCTTGAAATTTAAAAATATGAGCTATCATGTCTGAAATTACTACAAAAAATTTTTGACAAAATGTTATTTACTTGAACGGAATGTTGTATAGAGTAAATGAAATGTTATATAGACTAAGCGAGTTAGTGTGATTTAGTGATCTGTGAGTCTCACACATCTTCATGAGTTTCGCAAGCTCTTTGTCATACAATATTCTTTGTAATGCTTTGTAATGTTCCGTTTGAAACTTGGCATCTTTGTTTCTATACTTTCTCTTTAAACTTTTCTTTTTCGAATCTATTCTTAATATGGTTGTGAGAATCAAAAAATTTTAGAGGCAAAGATGCTAAAAGCAAAGCAATCACTCAAATTATAAAACACTGTATTAACATTTAATCAATTTAGACAGTCTATTATTCCTTATTACTATGATTTCAGTTATATTTTTTAATGAAATATGTTTCTTTTTCATATCAAGTAATATATTTAAAAATATATATTAAATTTTTAAATTAGCTTGTTAAGGTATCCGACTAGGTTTGGAGAGGATTTTCCATAAAAACAAAAACAGATATTTTAATTTTTAATGATGTTTTTATTAATATATGAATAAAAGTAGAATTATTCAAATATATGTATAGATTTTGAAGAAAAAGTTTATTTTGATGCAAATTTTAGCATTTATTTGCAAAAACTTGTATTGCTCTGGAGAAAAAGATTGTCACAATTTTTCATTTTTCTTTGTGAAATTACATGTGTAACATACATTAGAATGTAATTAAATATCATCTAAGAATTATGTTCAAAGAACAAATTTTTGTGCACAATATATGAATTTATCTATGAAATTTTGGATTTTTTTTCTACAAAATTTGCATTAAACAACCCTAAATCCGCTTCTAGAGCATTCAGCATCAAATCCAGGATTTATTACATTCTGTATAATACAATTAGCACTAAGTATAAATTTCATTAAGATATCTTGGCTATTTTTTGAGATATGACGATATACGTACAATAGAATTACTAAAAAACTCGGTCTTCCTAAAATGCATTTAAAGTTTTTAAATGCTTAAAAGTAGGCATCTCTTACATGTCAATAGTTTGCTATAACTTGGATTTTAATTAGCAGAGAGACAAAATAAAGATATTACTGGAAACAAAAACATACCCAATTATTAAAACTGCAAAAAATGGGAATTTTCAGTCAAATTCATGTTTTTAATCCAGTCCGATACCTAAATATAAATTAGGAGTTCAAAAGTAACAATAGTGTTCATATTTGTCAAATTAATAATTTCTCATAAATAAGAATATGTAACAAAGCGTTTAGGTTTTATCTAGCATTTACTAATATAAATGCATATAATATAATATTAAGCATATTATCAGTTCTTAACTAAAGATTTATTTGAAATTTTTATTATATTATTTATGAATGAACTTGAAATCGCAAAAAAAAATGAATAAATAGGTTATTCTGAAAATAATTTTTCACATATAAACGGGCTACTTTATAAAAACAAAGACATAAAAATAAGGCTGATAAATCTTGATATGAGATTTCTATATGCACAGGATGTCTCGTAAATAAAGGAAATAAGTTTAAAAAAAGAATAAAAAAGCAAAGGAAAGGATCGATTGTTATGAATAAAAATAACAATGAATCTCTTTTAATTTTTAGGAATTTTATCTATTATATTCCAAATAAATATCTTAAATTAGACGTATTAAAAAAGGAGAAAAAAGCAATGGAAAGGATCGATTGTTATGAATAAAAATAACAAGGAATCTGTTTTAATTTTTAGGAATTTTATCTAGAATATTCCAAATAAATATCTTAAATTAGACATATTATCTACTTTTAATTATTTGTATTTGAATATTTTTATATTATAATATCAAATCGCAAATATTTTTGTTAAAAAAATATCTCTTCAAAATCCTTTTTTCTCAAACTTCAACTCAAAATATAAAAGAATACATGAAAATTAGATGCAAGAGAACCTTGTTATGAGATTTCAATATATGGAAGTCTTCCAAATGTAAATAAAAATCTTCAAAAAAGAAAAGGATGTAATAGCAAAAAGTAGTTTTTGCAATAGAATAAGGGTTCGGAAACTCAAAAGGGGTTACTAGTAAATTAAGGAAACGTAAACCTTATTAGAAGTACAACACATTTTTAATGGAATACAAGTTTAAATCAATTAAAAAACAAAATTAAATGGTGCTAGAAACACTAGAAATGTTTATCACATCGGACATCAAGTATTTTAAGCACTTTAAACAATTAAATTAAGTACTCCAAAGGTGGTTGTTGATACTGTGTACTTATTCTATCAAGCCTGCTGAGCACGACTTAGTCATGCAATTGGGTTGTTAACTAAAATGAGGAGAATCTAAATTAAGATGTGCTTTTTAAAAACAGTGAGAATTTTTCTTTGTCCAGAAGTTAATGAAATGAGGGACGATTATGCTAATCGATGTCTAGATTTAGGGTTTTATTTTTCATTAAATCAATCAAGGTCGAAATTATGGATAAAATTATTGATCTTTTTTCGTTCAGCTATTATTCCTTTATAGAATTTAGAAACTTTTTTATTTATATCTTAATCGCGCTGCATGTTTAAGTTAACTGTAAACTGTAGCCGTAAATTATTATTAAGGGTTGTAATCGTATCGAGATGTGTTAATGAATATATATTAGCAGAAGGCATAGCCTTTTTTCGAGAAATGTGTTTTTGTCTGTTTTTTTTTTAATTTTTAAGCATTTTTTTAAAAAAATATAAACTGCTTTTTCATCTGATTTAACGGAAATTGACTCAGATCAATTGTTGTACAAATTTCTGAAAATTTTATTTAAAAATATGATTAATTATCTTTATTTTATAAATGTGCATGATAGATTTAGTTGAATGAATCTTGTGATGGAATTAAGATTTAAATAACTAAATAAGCATGAAATTTCATGCTTACACTTTCAATGCCAATCACAAGAAATGTCTGCACTAGAAGATGTATATGTTAGTATTTATTATAGAAACAATTATCATATTATTTCAAGTAGATTACGAGAACTATTTACCTAGATTATTAGTAAATATTAAATATTAGTAATTCTAGTAGATAACGAGAATTATTCTAGTAGATTCCCATTGTGTGAACTTTCTTTGCTAGAAAGTATGTATATTTGTAGTTGTTATAGAAACAAGTATCATATTCTTTCAAGTAGATTACGAGAATTATTCACTTAGATTGTTTGTAAAGATTAGAGATTATTAGTCCTAGTAGATTATATAGAACTATTAATCTAGTAGAACTATTCAAGTAAATTTAGATTATGAGAGCTGTCTGTGCTATAAGATACTAATAGTACTGCTAGACGGTACTATGTATTAATAGTTATTAAATAAACAGGCAACAAACTCTTTCAAGTAATTGAAAATCAGCAGAGATGTTTCACCAAGTACCATAATTTGACGTTGAATCAACATCTGAAACTGAATCATGAAAGAATTTTGTAGCAGCATATGCTACAGTTAACTTTGCTGCTATATATAAATACAGTTAACAAGCCGTAACTATAAGATATCGTAAGTGCTCATCTTAATGTAATATGTTACTTTAAGCCATATTAGGAGACTGTCATACTAATAATTTTTTTTCCAAGATACGTATGTTAATGTTGAGCATTTATAATTTTCAATTTTTTTTTAATATAAGCTAATTTTTTTCCTGATTTTTACAGGAAACTACCAAAAAACTGAAATATGAATTTCTAAAGATATAATCATTTAAAAGTATAAATAATTTCTTTTCTGTATTATTTCATCAAAACAGATTCAGTAGAATACCTTGTGAAGACACTTTTATATAATTAAATACAGATGAGATTTTATGCTTTTCATACTCATTGCTTATCACAAGTATTGTGTCTCTTAGAAGGTAGCAAGTATCATACATAACAAGTATTGTACTTTTTTAAATGGATGAAATTCACTATTAATTATACATAATAGTACCTTATAACGTCTTAGAATTACCATCTCAAGATGATCTATCATTTTTTATAAGAAACAGATGAGTAGCAAAATGTACTGGATTTTTTAAAATAATTTCACCGATCTTATTTCAAAAAGATAAATAGGTTTCATTCTTATAGTTAACTACCTTGCGATTTCCTTTGGAAAAAATTCTATTATCTTCTTACATATAATTATCTTCATTCACATTATGGATTCCAACCAGTCAGAAACTAAACTCCTTCCAAAGCAGTAGAATATTCGGTTGGAAATAAAGTGCTAAATTGTTTTGAAAATTTATGACGTGGTGCATAAATTTATTCCTAGAAAACTTCATAGCAATTAATTTCAGGTATGTAAAGGTTTTGGTTTTGGTGATAGTGCTATGAGAATTAGTCTTCCTCCTTGGCAAATCACCAACAAACTAAATTTCATTTTTTCATCGATTGTATTTTTTGTTGTTGCAAAAATGCAAAATCAGTAGAAAAAAAATTATCATGTCTGAAGATACATATTCACTCCAGTCAAAAAAATATTTTCAAATGCTATTCAAAGAAAGATTTCAATATTACATCCCTTAAATTTGTAAGTATCTACTCACAGTTCTCATTTGATATAGGTCCACTGAACATGCTTTCTTTTCTAAATAATTTATCTCTGAAAGAGCAATAATTCTTGTTCCACAATATCGACATAAGCTAAGTTTCATATGAATTATTATCTTGCTTCTACCAAGTCTGAACATTAAAAATGAAATAAATTGATTTATTTTATTAGCTTTAATTTAAATAGGTAAGTAAAGTTTAATTTAAAACTATTCTAAGTCATTTCAATTAATTGGGAAGAAGGTGAGTGCTCCAGTCATATTCATTTAGACTAAATAATATACCTATAATAGCTTTCTTATTGCAAGTGGTCTTCTCAGTGAAGTAAGTCATAAATTCAGTGGTTAATTTGCACTATGAAAATATTGCTATTGCGGAAAACTACTTGGAATTTTTTGTGACATGAAATAATTCTTATATGTAAATTACTTGCCGCATGTTGATAACTCAGCTTGTTATCATTGTTACAGCGTTAAGTAGATGTTGAGTTTGATTTTAATTAACTTATAATAATAACTTGCTTTTGTTCAATCATTTTTTATTTCATATTTTTTTATGTTTATTAAGGACTGTTATTTTCTAAACATATAATATGAGTTATTTAATTACTTTCTACTTTAATGGAAAGTAACTGAACTGAGGCATCAGCCGTATTAATTCGTAACTTACCAATAAATGGTAAGATCTTATATATATATATATATATATATATATATATATATATATATAGTTGACGGGAAGAGAGGGGATAAGTATCCCAAAGAGTGAGCTTAAAAGCTCAATTTATCTTTGATTAAAGGATTATTACTTTTAGATAACAATACTTTGGAGTATATGGAAAATAATAACTAATACATTATAACATTATAATTCTCATTACTCATACAGTAAAATTCCCATAACTCATACTTTATATACTCATGCATTATACCTCAAAAGTGCTGGACGGGGAGAGGAGAAATAGATATCCCAAAGTGTTAACTTGAACGTTCAGTTTATCTTTGATTAAATGGTTATAACTTTTTAATAACAATACTTTGGAGTGCATTGAAAATAATAGCTCGTACATCATAATTCCCATAACTCATACATTATAATACTCATAACTCATACATTATAATTCCCATAATTCATACATTATAATTCTCATAACTCATACATTATAATTCCCATAATTCATGCATTAAAATTCTCATAACTCATACTTATTATATTTATTCATTTACTTTCATTCCTTCCAATGCCAAGCCCGTAGTCGTTTGATAATAGTGCTTCGTATTCGCAAGTATAGTTGGAAGAATTAATTCGACTTTTAAGAAAATATTTCAAGTTAAATTCGTCGTGGTCAAATATTCTTCTGAATTTTGATGTTGGGAGTCGGGTTTCGAAATGAGGTGTCGCAGTATTTTTTTTTTTTTTTTGCAAATTTATGTATTAATAGTCATTGCTGCGACTATTAATGGGACTCTCATAGGATAATTATTCTTGAAACTTAAATGGAATTCTAATTTAATTTAATCTATTCTAATCTCTTTTTGTTAACATTCTATTTCTGTAGCGAATAAAAATAAAGAAAAATTGTCATTTAATCAAAAATAATGGTTAACAGAATTTGAAAATTCGAAAAATTATTGCAATTTCTTTAATATTAATCTACACTTTAATCGGTAAATGACAAACAGTAAGAAGATGGCGATTTAACTAAATTTCGTCTTAAACCTGCTTTGACTTTATTCAAAACCCCTAAACAAATATAGAATTCATTGCCAAATCTATCATTTTATGAAACTCTAATTATTGAAATTTTAATCAATTATGAAATTCTAATTATTGAAA
>JAOUZG010050344.1:888733-901556 GCA_026289955.1 Argiope argentata | reverse complement strand
ATGAAATTCTAATTATTGAAATTTTAATCAATTATGAAATTCTAATTCAAATAAACTTTAATCGCTACAAATTACTAAGAGCTCTAGTTCTTGGCACAAAAGTGAAGCAGTGATGATGAAAGCTCTAGTGAACATAAAGAAAAAATTGTCATATGATCAAAAGTGATTTTTAGCACAGATTGAAAATTTGGGAACGTAATGCAGTTTCTTTAATACTATTCTTCGTTTTAATCAGTAAAGAGCGGGCAGCTAAAAAGATGGTGATTTAACCAAATTTCGATTTAAATCTGTTTAAATTATTTCCAAAATTCTTAAACAAATATTGAGTTAGTTATCAAAGCTATCACGTTCTATTGATCTTGACGTTACGAAATTCTAATTCAAAATATTTTAATGCTCACAAATTACTAGGAGCTCTAGTCTGAGTTCAAAAGTAAAGCGGTGATGGTGGAAGCTATAGTGAATATTTACGACTTTTCTGTAATATTTCATTTCTTTTGTCGCAAGACAACACAAAATTAGTCTGGTTAAGTTTCTTTTGCCTTTATTGAACAAAATCTTGGCACTCGATTTAGTGATTTGCTGGTACGTTAAGCCAGGGACCTTGAGTTAATAGACTTTTACTGTGCCCCAAATGCATCCACTTATTTTTGCCCTGTTGCAAATTAGCAACATTATTTCTAGAGCTTTCAGCCTCTGTAGCATAGGGCGTCACTTCCATTTTATTCCCATGATGCTAGACGCCAGATTTATTTTTTTGTTTTCATTTCTTAGTTTTTGCTCTATTAAAATGACTACTTCATTAGCATTCTAAGTTCCTTTCTGCTACGGCTCAACCTATTTGGTTCATACTGACAGTTTCACACGCGATTTTCACCCAGTTTTAAAGGGGACCAACTTCGAGATTCCGTCAAGACGAAGAATGTTAACTTCTACTGACGTAATGTAATAAGAATGGAAGAAGAGAGGAATCTTCTAGTTTTTGATTCGAGGATTCTAATAAATAATCTAAATCAATTTATAAATGAATTCTAGTTCAATCTTTTTTTGATAAATTTTTAAATAAAGTCCCACTGTTTTCATCTAAAATTCTCCAATTATTTTGTTCTGTTATAAATTAACTTCACTATTCCATCAGGAGTATTAACTTATATTGTTAATAACTAACTTTCGTAGTAAAAAAAATATTAAACAGGTTTCCCTAAATTTTGAATTTTAAGATTCTAACAAATTATTTAAATCAGCTAATTAGTTAGTTCTAAAAATAGTTCTTTGTGTAATTTTGTGTAATTCTATACTGAAAAGATTGAATTAAAATAAAATAATGATGATTTTATGTAAAGCTTTCCAAATATTTTGGTTTATAATAAAATAATTTCATGATTTCATCAGAAGATGAAGAATGTTAACTTCTGTTGTAGATAATAATATTAAATTTGTTGAGAAGAAGATTAAATAAATTTTCCTCAATTTTTAATTCTAAGATTCCAATAAATTATCTAAATCAGCTAATTAGTTAGTTCTAATAGTTCTTTGATTAATTTTGTGTAATTCTATACTGAAAAGATTGATTTAAAATAAAATAATGATGATTTTATGTAAAGTTTTCCAAATATTTTGCCTTATAATAAAATAATTTCATGATTTCATCAGAAGATGAAGAATGTTGACTTCTTTCCTGGATAATAATATTAACGTTGTCGAGAAGAAGATTAAACGCATTTTCCTTAATTTTTAATTCTAAGATTCTAATAAATTATCTAAATCAGCTAATTAGAGAGTTCTAGTGGTTCTTCTTTGTATAATGTTGTACAAAAAAAAGATTGCTTTAAAATAAAATAATGAGGTTTTCATCAAAAAATTTCCAAATATTTGGCTGTAGAATAAAGTAATTTCATTATTTCATCAGAAGACAAAGAAGGTTAACTTCTTTTGTAGAAAATGAAATTGACTTTTTAGGAATGTTAACTTATATTGTAGATAATAAAATTAACTCGGTCGGGAAGAAGAATATTAAACAAATTTCCTTACATTTTTCATTTTAAGATTCTAATAAATAATCTTAATCAGCTAATTAACGATTTCAAGTGGGTTCTTTGAGCCTTTTTCCCCTAATAAATGGACTATTTTAAATTAATTCTTTGATATTTTCATCTAAAAATAGCCAAATATCCTGTTCTTTTATAAATAAACTTCGAGATTTCACGAAGATGAGAAATACTAATTTCTACTATACGTAATATAATTAACCGTAATAATAAGGAGGGAAGAAAAAGAATCTCTACTGTTTTTAATTGTATAATAGTAATAATTGATCTAAATTCTTTCATTAAAATTTTCAAATTGGTTCATCGTATGATACTTGAGGAAAAAAAATTATTTTAATAAGCTTGTCCACGTCATCTGATTATTATTCAAAGGCACTCCTATAATAGCCCTCTCGCGTCTTGAAAAAGGGCTTTAAGGTAACTAAGCTGAATTCTATTGCTTAAAACCTTAAAATTATTTTGATTATTGCCATACCATATTTTAAGGAATTTTTGAACTCATAATTTTTTAATACATTTGTGCGCTCTGATTCGTCGAAGTTGGAAACTTTTGCTTAATTTTCTTTAAAACTTCATGAAAAAACCACATTTCTGATTTAAAAGCTTTTTTCATTTTCTGAGTATTTCTAAGCTCACAATTTAAAAGACCAAAAATGAAAAGGGAATTTCTCGTGATGTTACTGATCTTAAAAATTCTGGCTTCGAAAAATGTTTTATTGTTATTTTCTAATTTTAAAAATGTGCCGATTTTATCTTATAGCATGACAAAATAGTTTGAGTCCTGTTTAAGTAATATGTCGTGGCTCTTTCTTTAAAGAATCGTTGCAATAAAACTCATCAATGTTCAAAAAAATTTTTAGTCTTCGGAATGTTTCTAAACTTACGACTTATATAAAAATATCAAAATAAATTCCTCACGATCATACTGTGCATATAAAAATTCATATTTACTAACATTTTTCTTTGTTTTTTTTAACTAATGACTGTACTTATTCTGAGAAGTATAATTTGTGTCTGATTTATTTACTAATTCAATGATAATTTAGAGGCTAACCTTAGAAATGGAAATTTATAAGTGATATGATGAAATAAGAGTGGTCATTGTGGAAGACAACACATTACCATTTATTTAAGTAACGGTACTTTGTCATTATTTATAATGAGGGAATCGTGGATAAGCGAATTAACGTTATCAAAAAAGAACTTACAAAGCGATCCTATTTGGTCCTTGGCCATTATTTATAATGAGTAAATCATGGATAAGCGAATTCATATGATCAAAAAAGAGTTTATAAAGCAATCTTATTCACTTCACTATTTAGATTACATTTTATTTTAATGCTTGCACTCAAAAAATTCGAACTTGAGAGTTTGAAGAATATCTGGGTTATATTATTTGAGCTCTGAAAACAAATTTCGTACATTATGTCTGTCAGATTATGAATACGATAACCGAAAAACCCTTTGGTCTAGATTGATGAAATCTAATATGTGGACTTAAGATTAAAAAAATTAATTTATATCAAATTTTCAACGAAATTCATTCAGAGAATGACTGTCTATCCGGCTTTTAAAATATGAGCCAACACGAAAACTGCTAAGCAAAGAGATCTAGATAAATAATTGGTGCATAAATGTAGCATCAAAACTATAGATTATTATCCAATTTTGTATGAAATTGTCAAAAGGGTGACATCTGTCTGCCTGTATTTTCATGAATATGTAAACACGATCATTCAAAAACCCAAACACATAAATCTAGGAAATTTGATATATGAATTTGTAACTTCAATTTTAACAGTCTGACAAATTTTGGTTCCAGTCTGTAGGAGATAACTAAAATGCATGTTTCTCACGATGGATTCAGTAGATTCCCTCATTGTTGGCCAATGGCAATTTTTGGCATTGAATGCCACAACGCATTTGTAGTCTTCCTTATTTAAGGTCTACAAATTTATTCGCAGGAAAAGGAATAAAATCTTCATTGGAGAGTGTGCGAGAAATTCTCGGGGTTGAAATATATGTACCTGCTGTCATTAAATTATTTTTTTTTATCTTTTAAGATACGCTTCTATCAAATATATACCTGTTATTAACATTAACTTTTCATTTACAGCATTATTTTATCATCAATTTTTCAAATTTATTTTTGAACCATTAATTAAGTTTTGGTACAAAATAAACCCAAAACGAAGGAAAAAACTTTTTTAATTAATTAAAATAATTTAATAAATTCAATTAATAATAACAGATTTTTAAGGATATTTTTAATTGATATCTACTGATTTATATTAAAAATACTTTCTTTATGTTCTTTCAAATACTATTAGAAAAAATAGTAATATTTTGGATACATCAGCAGGATTTAAACTGTACTTTAAACAATCATTGGTAAATAAAGGTGAAATTACGTATTTTTGTTTAACTAAAATTATTTTCTGATATACGTTTATTTACTATTGACACTAAATTGTTTGTTTTTTCAACTAAGATATTTTTCTAAAAATATGCTCTTATTATTGATAATAAATTATCTAGGAATAAATCAACAACTGTTCATGTTTTCTTTAAAAAAATATTATTCTTCGTTCTCATCATTTTTAAAGCTTTTTTCCCTTATATAAACCTTGTTTTGGGAACCACCCGCACATACCTAAAGCCATCAACTGTTAGATGTGAGGCGTTCCCGACATCCAATTTACTGACACGTTACTTTCCACCAGAACTAATATTTTATTTTCGTAAAGCACAAGTAACTTGGCTATAATCTCTTCAAAGAAGTTTTCGTCACGGAGTAGAAAAAAATTGAAAAACTGCTTTGAAATACAGCATATTCAATCAATATCTCGATGCGAGGGTAAAAAATCCGATCTTTGACTTTAGAAAAAATTGAAAAAAAAAGTATTTAAAAAGTATGTATTTTAATACTAACTAGAAATACTGCTATCTTTTCAAGTGGTTCTTCGTATTATCCGATCATAAAGCTCTGAAAAAAACTATAGTTGTTCAAACGTGAATATGCTAACCTTGTTAGCTGTTTTTACATTTCGATACAGTGAAAAAAAATTTAGACTTAAAATTTAAAATACTTGTTTGAATAAAAAATAATTCTTGAAAGGAATGTTTTAATCTTACAAATCAGAAAAGTAAATACTTCTATCTCTTCGAAGAAAATATTCATTATTTTTAAGGCTTTTTCTTAATATTGTATGTAGAGAAGATTATGAAATCTTTCAAAAATATATGTAATATTAAGTAAGAAATTATTCATCAAATTTATGAAATACCATATACAGTAAAATTTCGATTAAAAGCAAAAATAAAATACAAATCAATATAAATACGTTTCTGAATATTTTTAACTTTCAATAAGAAGCCGTTAAATACAATTACTTCTTTATAACCAGGTGGAATAGAAAAATTAGTGTAAATTCACTTCCTGATAAAAGCGTTATTTACGCATTAAACTATTATTTGATAAAAAGTAGTCAATAAAATTGATAGTTGATAAAAAAAATGTATAAAATTCTCCTCCTTCCCCCCAAAAAATGTGTGACCTCGGGAAAATTTCGATTAATAGCAGAAAAAAAATACAAAGCCACATAAATATGTATTTGAATATTTTTTAACTTTCAATAAGGAGCCATCAAATAAAATTACATTTTAATAACCAGCTGGTGTAGAAAATTTCGTGTAAATTTACTTCCTAATAAAAGTTTTGTCCCCGCGTTAAACTATTAATTGATAAAAAGTAGTTAATAAAATTGATATTCGGCCGATTTAATTGTTAGTTGATAAAAATTGTATAAAATTCTCCTCCTCCCGTAAAAAAAACTCGTGAACATCGGGATAATTTCAATTAACAGCAGAAAAAATATATATCAACATAAATATGTTTATGAATATTTTTTAACTTTCAATAAGGAGCCTTCAAATACAATTACATATTAATAACCAGCTGGAGTAGTCTTCCCAAAAATTTCATGTATATTTATTTCCTGATAAAAGCGTTATCCACGCAATAAACTGTTAGCTGATAAAAAAGTAGTTGTAAAATTGATAGTCGACCGATTAAACTGTTAGTTCTTAAAAAAATAGTTACTAAAATTGATAGTCGACTGATTAAACTGTTTGTTGATAAAAAGTAGTTTCTAAGATTGATAATCGATCAATTAAACAGTTATCTGATAAAAATTATATAAAAATCCCCTCCTACCCTAAAAAAATTGTGCACCTCGGGCAAAACCATAAGCGTCCCAAGTGCTCAGATTTTTATTTCTCGCAAGAGCGATTTGTACTTCGTAGTATAGTACGAAAAACCAAATACGTATTTTAGGGGCCTTCTTGTCGACCAACTGATTAAAACCAAAATTTGATACAAACTTATAATTATAGTTACAAAATCACAAATCGAATTTAATTTATCTAAATCGTTGAGTGTTTTTTTTGGGGGGGGGCTATTATATTTATATCCGAGCGAAGGTTCTATACTTTTGATACTAAAATTGTGTCTTTGTGTCATAATCTTTCTATCTATTTATGGTTTGTAGTTATAATACTCACTTGTACTCAGACTGACAAAGTTCCTATGAAAAAATTTCGTTCAAAATTTGATAGATATTTACGAATTTGGTGTAAAACGAACATACCAAACTTCATACTCCTAGCTCAAAGCGTTTTTTAGTTAACCTGTTCACAAACAGGCATAATTCCCAAATTGTGGTTGGAGGTCTGAAATTTAAAGATTCACAAGAATCTCTAAGACAAATTTCTGAACTATTGCAGTACTTTTTATTTGCATATTTTGTTTAATAAAAAGTATAAATCAGATTTCTTCACTTGCAAACAAGTGATTTACTTTTTCACAAAGATGTCGATCACTCTTTTTTGTATGCTAAAACCATTCTTTTAAAATACTGGAGTTTTCTAATTGCATTTTGGAGTTGAAAACTAAGAGTAATCTGCAATTTACTGAGGTATAAGACATTCTTCCAGTTTACTAAACGTTTGCAATGTCTCATTCCCATTTTATTATAATTTCCATTTGTATATTTTTCCAAATCAAATGACGTTCTTGTCATCTGACTATGGTTCAAAAAAAGAGACTTATCCCAAAATTACTCCTATGTTGCTTAAAAGCGAGACATTGATAAAACTTAATAAAAAAACATCGAAAAAAAACAACGGTGATTGCTTACTCCTTGATAAACTTAAATCAATCTAAGATTCATGCAGTTCAATTCACAATTTTCTCTTGTTTTCTGGGCTATTTTTAATAGCTATATTAAGTTATTCTGTAACAAAATTGCTTTATCCTTCCAATCCAAGTCCAATTATTTTTTACGTACAAATACTTGTTATTTCGCGCCAAGCAACTGAAATAAAAAGTATTTCACGACATTATTTTATTATCCTTTGCTGAATTTAATCTGAAATTAAAGGAAGTAAATAATCATTAACATTACTTCCATGTCACAATCCAAAAGTGCTCGCTAGCATTACACAATTAGTGTTAAATGACCAGAGTTCCGTGTGTTTAAACTGTAAAAAAGGTACTGAAACCCTAATTAAGATTCGAAGAAGAAATGATGTGACATGTTCAAATCGTGCATGAGTTGATAATTAGCCCCATGCCATAAAACAATCAAATGGAGTAAAATATGGATTTACCAATCCCAAAATGACTGGCTATTAAACATTTAATAAAGTAAGAAGCCGAAATACAAAGTTCGATTTATACCCAGCCCCGTAACTTTATACTGTTGTATTAAAATCTTCAGTTCGTTCATTTCGTTTGATACTTCACGTCGTCGCATTCGGTATAAATAGCCTTGATTTTTCTCTCTCACCAGCCCAAGGTGTGCTCAGAATAAATAAATGAAATGGCTGGGATTTAATTCACTGTTGCAGTTCACCTGGGGGCATTTCATGCGTTTTCCCGATTCCTCTGGGAATCACGTGATTTTAGTTTCTAACACTTGTTGGTCATGCAAATAGCATTTCTTCCTGCTTTTTTACGAGATTTTCGTAATAATACCTGGTATGAATCTAAGATTCTGCGAGATAATCTACGAAAAATTCGAGCCCTAAAATTTGCGTGCATTGTGTAGGGTTAAAGTCCTAAATTAAACACATATTAATGACTTTTTTTTTGTTCTACTTTTTCTCCCTGTTTTTAAACGTAAAAGATTATAGTGGTTTCTTGATCGATTTTCACATTACCGTATTTACAAAGAAGAGGGTGTATTTTTCATATATTCGAGGAAGGAACTTTTTAAAATGTAAACTTATTCTTCAACTGTTCTAAAAATCTTTCATTAGCCCCTCCTCCAATTAAAGAAAAAATTTCTCTATATATTTGAGAGATTAGGTATTCGAAATGATTGTTTCTAGTAATGTAAAAGATTGTCGATTGTGTTGAGCCTCAAATCTTGTTTAAATGTCGTAGGAAACTTATATAAAATGTTATCTTCATCTTTTACAAGGCACCATTTATTTCAGACTCTAGCTTTTACCCGCAACTTTGTACGGGGGGAGATTTTGATGTATATGTATGAGAACCAACGTTCTGATCACAAAGTAATATGTTATCAAACCGTATGCATGCTTGAATTTTCAACGACATTAGGGACAACACAAATGAGTGAATTTTCTACTCCAGTTGGGGTAACGCAATACTGATTAGAAATTTTTAATTTTCTTTATTCTGTATTATTTTAATTCGAAAGTGCTTCAAAAGGAACCCCAAAAATCGATTAATTAACAATTTTTAATTTTAAATGCATCAAACACTAAGAGAGTAAACAGAATCGTTTGAAATAATCTCTCGAGGACCTAAGTCTAACCTCATTAGCATGGGGAAAAACAAACTGAAGTCTTATCCATTTGGAGGTGGTGAAAGGAAGATTTTTGGCGAGAAAATTAGTTTTTAGTTAATAAAAAAAATAACCACCCAATTAACCGGAAAAAATAGTAACCTATGTTCTATTCTAGACTATAATCTATCTCTGTGCTAAATTTCATCCAATTTCATTCAGTCGTTCTGGCATGATCAACAATCATCATCCATCCAAATGTTTACATTTATAATAGCAGTATAGATTATTCTTCATAATATAACCCACAAATTTTCTTGGACCTAAAAATTAGTTTAAAATTAAGTAACCTTAATTTAGTAAAATATATTCATTTGTTCTGAAAAACTTTTCTTAGTCCCCAAACATCCAATGGAAAAATTTCATATATTTGCTGAATTGGGAATTCGAAATGTTTTTTTCTAGGGACATAAAAGGTAGTTGACTTTGTTATGCGCCAAATTTTTGTTCAAATGTATGAGGATACTTTGAAGTTTTCTTTTCATACTTGACATTGTACAATTTATTCATACATTTATCTTAGAGATGTGATCCACAAATTTTCTGAATTATAAATATCAGCTTAAAATCACATAACCTTAATTAAGTGAAATATTTTTTATGTATTTCTATCTTTAATATCCCTATTTACTGATATAATTCAAGTTTCAAAGATAATTGGCTTGCAATATGGTAAAAAAAAATATTTGAAATGCAAATTAAAATGTAGAATCTATTTTTCAAATTTTTATGGGGCAGTTTCATCAAAATCTTAAACTGTATATTTAAAAATTATAAACATTTAGATTAAGTTACTTAAACTTTTGTTTCATAAAATGCCAGTATGTTGACTGAAAAACTGTCATTAAAAATGCCTTTTTAACTCTGTAAATAAAATTTTTTTTGTTTTCAATGTAAATTCTGTTTAATCTTCTCCTTTCTCATTTAATATATGACATTTTATTTGAAAATGTATTTAATAATATATTTTTATAAGCAATTATTTCTAACAATTTCTAAGCAATTATTTTTAACAATTACATTTATTTAAAAATAATTATTTCCTTACTTGAATAGTTATTAAAATTCAATCAAAAATATTTTTAACCTTCTTCTGGGAAAAACAGTTATTTTTAGATTTTATAATTAGAAACTGTACTCAAAAATGTGTTAATCACTTTCTCAGAAGAACAATTAATTCTATCTGAATAGTTCGTAGGTAATAAGAAAAATACCTACGACGTTCGTGTAATATAATATAGAGCCGCACAAGTATTAAACTAAATAATTAAAAAATATTGTGGAATTTTAAAAAAATATGGAGGAGGGAATTTCGCGTTGAAAAACGATAACGAATATCAAATTTAGAATCTAAACTTAGCATTAAGTCGTGGGAGATGCAAAGACCTCATTAAAATATTTTTCGGTTCAATAAATGCTATATCATGTTTCTATTACCATTGCTTATTATTAAACATAAAAAACAAGATGATTAAAAGGTTATAGTGAAATGTTGAAAAATGTGAGAAGGAAGACACTTAGCTGTGAAAAAAAAAGAGTGAATACAAAATTTATATTCTCCTTTTATGAGCAATGTTCAGGGAGATTAAAGTAATTTGCGGAATATATTCTGTGAATGAGATATCAAATTTATACTATCGTCGTTTATAATTATCAATTAAATTCATTTAATTAAATAAAAATGAATTAAATAAATTCATTTTTTATTGAAATTGCGTTATCAATTATTTAGATTAAATTCTTTCAAAAGCAATATTAATAAAGCTTAGCACTTATGAAATAAAAAAATTTCAATTTCAAAATTATTTTTCAATTAAACTTGTAGTGGATGACATTTGATGCTAATACATTTTTTTCAAATATTAATTCATTAATTTATTTATTGATTCCTTAAAAACTAATTTTCTCTTAACTAAAATCTTCGTTTCCCCACAGTCAAATAAATAACGAACTCAGTTTGTTTTATCCCCGCGCTAATGAGGTTAGGCTTAACATGTTTTCGGGCAATTATTTCATGCGATTCTGTTTATTTTCTTAATGTTTGATGCATTCAAAAATAAAAATTGTTAATGAATCGATTTTTTGGATTCATTTTGAAGAACTTTCGTATTAAAGTAATACATAATAAGGAAAATTAGAAATTTCTTATCTATATTGTATTACACCTACTTGTAGAACATCCACGCATTTTTTTTTTTTTTTGCCCAATTGGCTTTGAATTCTTAATTGGCGTTGAAAATCCAATGTTATTATAATTTTTTGATCAATTATTTATAGTAATTGTAAATGCTAGTCCCGGGTAACTTGGTTCGTTGGGAGTTGGATTCGCATCCTTCGTACTACAAGTTCGAACCCGCCAGTAGAAGACTCCCCATGTGTGTGTGCTGGCTGGCTCACGCTAAATCTGCAGTGGTTACTAAGTCCTCTAACTCGAGAGTGATACCAATAAGGGTATTGGGTCAGAGACGGTCGTTTTCTGTTTCAGATCTGAATTGCGATTTGTGAATGAAATGAAAGAATGAAGTCCTCCCTCTAAAAAGGGTTTGGGATGTATGTGATTTCTAATCTGTATTGTGATACCCCAACTGGCGTAGAAAATCCATGCATTGAATTAAAAATTCAAAGTGTGATTGTGTTCTGAGTTGATTCAGGTTATTTCCATCGTATACTAACTTGATTTGTTGTGACCAGGTATAATTTTTTATCAATTATTTATATCAATTGTAATTATTTAATAAAAAGTATACAAAATAAAAAATTTCTTTGTTGATCTTAGCAGAAATTGACTTTTAAAAAGTTTTTTTTTCATATTACTTGTTTTATCACTAATCAAAGAGTTGGAAGCGAAAATATTTTTATTTAAAACTATTTTTCACAAATTGAAGGGAAAATTGAAGAGGCTGTTTTTTGTACACAAAAATAATTTGTGAGTTGTTAAAAGGAAATGGCAAATTGCCAGCTATGTGAAATAGGCGTTACGGATTGGTTGACGAATATTCAAAAGTTCTGAAGCGTATGATTGGTAAGTTAAGTCACACAAAAGAATAAAAGATATAACAGAGTAATGAAAAAATATCTATATTATGCATACGTTATACAAATGATTTATACCTGTCTCTGTCTCTTAATCTAACGATAGAATCAAAGAAGATCTCTTTATCCCCGTTCTTAATATTAATTATTTTTTAATCATTTGAATTCAAATTTCATTCTAACTTTTGAATTGGGCGGGTTCTTATTCCCAAGAGACTACACACACGAAAGTCAAACTGTTTGTTTAAAATCAAGGAAAAAATCCATTTCCTAACTATATAAGTATTGAATATGTTTCTACACTCTCTTCTTCCTGCTCTTTGCCTTCGTATTAGGACTGCTTCGCTGCTTGGTTTTGACTAATAACAAGCAATATAAAAAACAATTTTTTAAAAAATCCATTCTTACTTAGGTTAACAAAGAAAGTTTTTATTTTAGTTACTTTTTATTAAATAATTACAGTTATTGTTGCTGTTCTCGCGTTCCACTTTACAACGGAAGAAGGGGTGTAGTAGCTACCGAGGGTATGAATCCCTGAGCACCAGAGGGCAGAAATCTGACTTCTAGATCTTCCACGACAAAACCTCTTTTTACAGGGAGGACTTCATTCATTCGTCCACAGATCGCAATTTAGATCTGGAACAGAAAACGATAACCTCTTACCCATTACCTCCAATGGTATCACTTTCAACATGGAGGACTTTGTGACCACGTCAGATGTAACATCCACCAAGCACACGAGGGACTTCGGCTGGCGGATTCGAACTCGCAGCCCAAGGGACGCGAATCCAACGCCCTACCAGCCAGGCTATGCCGGCCTAACAAAAACAATTACTATAAATAATGGATCAAAAAATTATACTAGCG
>JAOUZG010050344.1:868788-882707 GCA_026289955.1 Argiope argentata | reverse complement strand
AAACTTGGGTAATTGACAAAAAAATAATTTTCATGGATTTTTTGAAGCTTAGAAAGATCTTTTCACATTGTTTAAGACTGGAATGAAGTTTGATAGCCTACTGTCCCTCGAACTCGATGTCACTCCGAGTCATCAGTCAAAATATGATTAAGGGTGATGTGATTCAAACTCAAGACTACGATTATTCTGACTATCAAGTGCTCAAAGAACCTCAAAAAAAATCTCGAATATTGTAAACGTTTACATCATTTCTTATAGATATAATCCTTCCATCTTAAATCGAGTCTCTTCCTATTGAAAATGTCTGAAATCCCTTGAAAAGTTGGGCAATGTGCAAAAAATTATCTTAATAAGGTTGCTGAAGCTTAGAAAGAGTTTATTCTCACTATGCTTATGATTGGAATAAAATTTTATAGCAGGTTATTGCTCGAAATACATATCACTTTCTGTCATTAGTCAAAATCTGATTAATGGCGTTGTGATTCAAATTCAAGACTTTACCGATTATTCTGAATATCCTGGATTTTGGCAAAAGTTTGATCAGTTCTAGTAAATGTAGTCCTTCCATCTTTAATCTAGTCTCTTACTACTAAAAATGATTTAAATCGTTTGAAAACCTTGGCAATTGACAAAAATTAACCTCATGGGCTTTTTGAAGCTTAGAAAGAACTTCTTTTGTGCTATTTTCAAGCCTGGAATAAAATCTGATAGAGTGATATTGCTCTAAATTGATGTCATTCATTTCCAAAAAACACTAGAAAAAAAGTTTACGGAAAAAAATCCTTCGGACAGCAATTTGACAACAAACTCGTACTGATTTTATCTCTTTTTATCTAACTTTTACTTCGAACGTGAAAGCCACAGTGACTTTATTACCACACCTCGTACAGCACATAAAAATTGGGTTATGAAAGTAAAGCATCCTACTGGTTATGAAAGTAAAGCATCATGGTTGAATGTGCAGTCTCGATTTCAAACTTACAAGGTCTTTCCTTTTATGAAGTTCTTTATAAATATATTTTTTTTATTTCGAAAAGCCCCAAAAAAAGTTTCTACCTTATTAACCGAGCTTTCCTTAGCTTTACTTTTCAAGGTATACTACTGGATCTTTTCTTCAAGTTACATTCAGTTTTGGTTTACTTATATTAAATAATTGGGGTATATGTAAATATGTAATGGTAAGGTAAATGTAAAATATGTCCAGTATTAAATGTCATGTTTTTAAAAACTTTTGTACGTCTGTACAAATATTTTCGAGGATGAAATATTTCTTGTATCTCATATTTCTGGTCCTATTTCAAAATTGTTGCTCTCTTTTTAAGAGTGTGAATGCTTTATTTTAGGGTAGAAAAGGATGGGAAACGAATCCGTGCAATGTGAGTTTTCATTATCTAACATGATAGTGCTTTGGTTCGTGTAGTGAGAATTTTTTTTTATCTTTTGTTAAATGGATTGTTTTTCCCTTTAATTCAATAAAATCACCCTCTTTTATTTGAGTTTCCCTGTTTTTCTAAGTTTTCCAAGGCATGCATGTTTTCAGATGCAAAGGGGAAAAAGAACATTTGTTTGCTGTTTTTCGTATTACTCTAAAGCAGAGCTTCTTAAACTTTTTTTATTGGTAACTTCTTTGGATGAAAAGAAATTCGCGGTCCCACTTTCAACCAAACATGTAGGAGGGATCTTCTCTCGACTATATAGTATATTTCCACAATGTAGTACATTTTGTGCTAAATTAAAGATAGTCGAGTTTGGAAAATTGTTCCTTGGAATTGCGTTTTTTAAGAATTTAATTCGGTTTGGGTTCACAGTTGTACAATTCAAACTCTATTGAAATCAAATATTACTGTATATTATTGTATAGAAATTTTTTAATTTATCATTCTCTAATTTAAAGAGGAATATAGGTAAAATTCCACTGTCGCAGATTTCTTTAAAATTTAATGAAAATCTATTATTTTGGTGTTAGTCTAATAGGCCAAATCTAATTTCGTGTCTAATTTTATGCATTTCTAAATTATCTTCTACGCAAACAGTCATAATTTCCAAATTATTTTTTCGGATTCGGGAAGATTTGGAAATTTATCAGAATCCCATGACTGAATTGTTTTATAATCAACTCAACTCCTTTCTGTATATAGCTCAAATGTTGGCACAATTCTGCAATTCTAGTAATAAAAGTATGTGCCACATTTCTTCCATTTATTTCCAAACATGAAGAGAAAGATAGGCAAAATTTCGTTGTTACAGATTTCTTTAAAAATTTGATAAAAATCTATTATTTTGGTGTTAATCTAATAGGCCAAATCTCATTTGTGTCAAATTTTATGCATTTCTAAATTATCTTCTACAAAAATAGTCATAATTTCCAAAATATTTCTTCGGGTTCGGAAAGATTTGGAAATTCATCAAAATCCCATGGCTGAATTGTTTAATAATCAACAGTTTGCTGTATATAGCTCAAATTTTGGCACAAGTCTGCAATTTTAGTAATAGAAGCATGTGCCATATTTCTCCCATCTAATTGTGTTACAAAGACATGAAGAGGAAGACAGGCAATATTTTATTGATGGCAGATTTCTTTATAAATCTACAATTTTGGTGTAAATCTAAAATTACAAATCTCATTTTTGCCTAACTATGTATTTATAAGTTATCTTCTTCACAAACTCTTATAATTTAAAAAATGTATATTTGGATTCAAAGAGGCTTAGAGATTTATTAAAGTCATTTGGCTGAATCGTTTGGCAATTGCAATATTTTCTTCTTATTTACTTCGTACACAAGAATACAAAGAAAAATGATCGCTTCTCTGAAATTATAAAATGTAGAAAAAAGCGCATCCGCTTATAAGTGAAAATTTTCAGTTTAAAAGGATTTTATTTAAATGTTTCATATCAAGATTATTTTTCGGAACAATTTTTGCATAGAACAATCAATGTATTTGAAAAGGAGATTAAGCTGTGAACTTCTCTACACTAATATTACGGCAGATGCAGATTGCTCAAGGACCGGAATCCTAACGTTAGAGTTTGTAGCCGAGTAGCATAACCACAATACAAAAGTAATTGATTGTGCACCGTTGATGTTATCGGACTCATGAAGCGCAATATTCCCTCAAGTAACCCGGAACCACAATATTCCCTCAAGGAACCACGACCCACAGTTTAAGAAGCACTACTCTAAAGTAAAAGTTTACAAAATTCATTAACTGTCCAATTAATTGTGTGTTGTCTGATTAAATCCTTGGGGCATGTGTTTCGTCATGAATGAAATTGCATGTGATAATAGTAACATATGTGGCGAATGAAATGTAAACTGTTTGCTTATTGTTCAGAGAATTGCCCTTCCCTTCCGACTGTCGAATGTATAAATGTTTGCATTTTTCCTGAAATTTGATTGATATAATTCAATGTGTTTATTGTCTTTTCATGATTGAAATGTTGATTTTTGTGATTCTGATCAGTGTGCTTCCCTTCTAATTAAGGAATGTAAAAAAGCTTACACTCTGTGGGAGATGCTAAGTATTAAGAATAGTTTGTTTGTTTTTCATTTAAGTTTTTCTTGCATATATGTGTATTCATTGTCCTTTCTATTTACTGCCTTGTGCAGTTTTCCCTTTAATGATTTGTTTTAGCGTGTGCTTATTTATTTATTACTATTATATGGCTACTTTTTAAACATAGTTATATATAAATAATAAAAATATATGTGGACCTCAATTTTAGTATAAATAATTCATTTGTAATTACTGATCACAGTATGATGATCAGTAATAGTTTAAAGTCAAATGATTAATAGCTTTTTATTAATAATAAGCATGATTAGTAATAATTATAACTAGTAATTAGTAATATTAATAAACCTTTTTAAGAGATTATATATAAAAAAATATAAATGAAAGCAAAAAAAAAAGAATAGGTTAAAGAAATGAAAAATAATTCTTAATAAAAACAAATAGGTTTTTATTCCTGAATTCTTTTTGTTGTGAGGGGTGGGGGACTTAAAATACTTCTGAATATTTGGTGTTTTTTAACTGAAAGAAAAGTTTAACATTTGTAAAAAAAATTATAGGAAATTAGATCAATTTATATAATTAGCATGGGAAACGATTTTAAATCAAATATATTTACTCAAAATAATGTATATAAAAATGAATTATAGATTGCAATCAATAAAATATTTATCTGTGCTACAGTAATAAAATTACATTTACTCTCACTCCTAAATGTTAAAACATAATTTCAAATGGTAAAAAAGACTGTAAGAAATTAGGGAAAACTGTTATAATTAGCATAAAGATCTAAAATCAAATGTCTCTGCTTTAGAAGATGTATATAAATCTAATGAGTTGTAATAATCAAAGAAACATTCATGTCATATTTTCTGTAATAATAAATTTACCTTTAATGTCCCTCCTAAATGTTTAAACCTAATTTAAAATTGATAAAAGATTGTAAGAAAGTAGGAAAAACCAATATAATTTGCATAGAATGAGAATTGAAATCCAATGTCTGTATTTCAGGGGAATGTATATAAATCTAATGAGTTATAGGTAGTAATCAACAGAACCTTCACCTGTGATATTTCTTACAATAATAAAGTTACCTTTACTGGCATTCTTAATTTGATATCATTTGACGAACCATTTCTGTGCTGTCATTCCCACGAATTATTGATATACAGATTAATATTAGACAGAGAATCAAACATTGATAATTAACAATTAGTAGAGAGTTAAAAAGAGACAAATGTCCTTGATATTGTAGCAATATTATCAGAGAAACTAGTGCACTGATTAATTATACGAATTCAAAGAAATTAATGTCCTCAAAACGCATAAAACATGTCACAGGCTTTTTGAATTTGACTTTAAGAAAAACAAAAATTCTGAATGATACAGGAAACTAAACGATTATTTAAAAACCCATTATGGATATCCTCTGCCATGGTTAATATTAAAATACTATTAGACAGCAGTTATCAGTTAGTTCACATGCCTTACTAATTAGTTGCATCCATTCTTTGGAAAAGAGATGCTCCAATGCGGAAAAGATTAGCAAGCAAAAATGAAAGATCTTTTTGAACCTTTTGAAAGATCTTTTTGATCTTCACAGAAATAAATCTTGTTATTGTAGCTTCATACCTAAGTTATCCTAGATATACGAATCAAGAATCAGTAGCTGGTCATTCTTTGTATTAATATATATGCGTTCTAAATACAAAGAATGTTTTCTTGCTTACATTGATACCCATACTAATTTCAGATCTCTAATGTATAAAGTTTAGTAGTTTGATTATTCTTATTGAATCGTCTAACTACATAAAGTACTTCATTTCCTCTGTTCGCCATGTCTGAAATTTAAAGCAATTCATAAATAGGTCTATTAATTGTAAACATTCATTGGATAAAATATTTGATTCAATTTTTAAGAATGACGTAAAAGTATTACCATTCCTCTAACTGGCATCATAATGGTATGGATGTGTTATGAACGGAAGATCGTGTTAAATAAGCCTCAGAATGAAACTAAAATATCATTATAAGTATAATTGGTATTAAAAGTTGTTGAAAAGGATATATTGGTAATTCAGCAATAATTCACATGAATTAGTTTAGTTATTTGTATTATACATTGCATACTAAAAACAGTAATATTGTATTATTCCTTTTTTTTCCACTTTAAAGAATGTCAACAGACATCCAAATAGCATGACGAGAAAAATAAAAATTTCTATAAATATGATGAGAAAAATTAAAACTTCTATAAGAATGATGAGAAAAAAATTAAAACTTCTATCAATATGATGAGATGAAATTAAAACTTCTATCAATATGATTAGAAAAAAATTTAAACTAACATTTTGTTAGTTAAGTGGATTGCAGTATTCAAGTAATAACCCATTCCATAATTTTTACGCTCAAGTTTTATTTTTACTTATTCACCCCTCCCCGAGAAAAAGAATCATCATTTCTTGTTTCTTTGTTTTTTAATTATCTCTTTGTAAACTTTTAAGACTCACGCTGCCAAAATTTTGAGAGCTTTGGAAGATTTGTACGCTTGGTTACCACTAGCCACCATAGTAGACAGCAAGGTGTTTATAGTTCACGGAGGTGTGTCTAACAAAACAAATTTGAAAAACGTTGCTGCAATTGATCGACATAAGGTAAGTTTTTTGTTCTATCATTCTTAAAATCTGAAGAGAAAAAATTTTTTAGAAAGCAGATATCTATGTGTTATCGTAGGTGTGTCTGACATATATGTATATTTATGTTACACATATCGGAGGTGTGTCTGACACATATGTATATAGATATATATGTTACACATATCGGAGGTGATGTCTGACACATATGAATATATATTTTTCACATATCGGAGGTGTGTCTGACGCATATATATATATATATATATATATATATATATATATATATATCGGAGGTGTGTCTGACACATATGTATAGATATGTTACACACATCGAAGGTGTGTCTGACGCATATGTATATATATGTTATACATATGCAACATATTTTCTCACAGGAGGGCATGGTTTATACAAGAGGGTGTGTCCATTCACACCGAGACACAAAAGAAAAAACTGTGGAAAAAATGTTCCCTCCATAGCTTTTGCAGAGAGATTTTTATAGGGACTTCTTTCGATTCAAGAAAGGGAATCTTAGGAATCTTTGAAAAGAATGACGTGGGTGGTAGAGATTTTTTATCCTTGCGTTTTCACCGTGAGACATAGTCTTTAAAGAACGTTTTAGAACTAATTAATAAACAAGTAATATAAAAAAATCTTTAAGCCAATTTCTACTTAGGTCAACAAAGAAAGTTTTATTTAGCTACTTTTTATTAAATAATTACAATTAATATGAATAATTTATCTAAAAATTATCGATTTTCGCAAGAATTGAGGTCGCGTTCTTCACCTTTATGTGAAAAATAATGAAACCCTTGCACTTTATAGATTGAGCTACTGCTTGTTGGTTTCAAAACACATAATAAAATAATACAACTTACATTAAAAACTGCTAAAACTATTTAAAGTATTGAAAATTAATTAAATTTAATTGATGAATTAATATTTGAAAAAACAATTATGTATTTGAACTTGAGTGAATGAATGAAAAGTTTTTTTAACGATTGAAAACTTGAACAAGTTATTTAAATATATATATGGAGAATGTGAATTAATAGTAGGAATTGAATTAGTTAATTAATTAATATTTGAAAACACTGCATTAAAATTAAGTGATATTCACCACAAGTTTAAAAAATATATTTTGAACTTGAGTGGATGAATAAAAAGTATTTTATTAACGACTGAAAATTTGAACCAGATATATAAATATACATATAGAGAGTGTGAACTAATAGTAAGAATTGAAAAAGGGAATTTAGGTCTTGAAATAAGAGAAAATGTTATTATATATATAGATGAACCAAAACAGAAGTAGAAAAAAATGAAAGTAGAACAATAACGTAAGTAGGAATAAACTAAAAGAACAGTAACGAAAGTAGGAATAAACCAAAAGTAAAAACTAAAAAATAAAAGAAATCTGATTACTTTGTCAAGGGTCACCATCATGCAGGGATTCCAAAAAAAGGGAATTTTTTTTCTGGAACTATTGACTATTGTCTAAAAAAGAATCAACCCGTTGTGACACGAAAAATCCCCCTTCTTAAAGTTTAAAGGGAGCATCACATTTTGTGAATGCAAAAGCAAATGAAAATTACAGAAAAAACAAATAAAGAGACATACAACAATAAACTCCAGAAAAAACCACACACAATGTTAAATAATCAAGCATTAGATATAAAAATAAAAGAACATATCATTAGTTGGTAAAGTTAACTATAAAAACATCATATATAGGTACCTTCCCTTGAGGACAAAGAAAAAATATGCTAGGCGGTGGCGTCCAGAGGCCATGAAGAATTATTGAGAGAAGAACGCCTCTTCTTAAGCAACGGTTGTGGAAATGGAGACAGGTCCAATTGGAAGGCACGAAGCTTTAAGTGGGTGGGTCCATGGTTTAGAAAGGAGAATATTAATGTCTATTTGGGGCTTGTTTAAGTCTAATTATTTGTATTTTTGCTGCGTTTAAAAATTATAAGGATAATAGAAAAAGATTAAAAAAAAGATATTTAATTTCATAAAGGTTGTTTTTGGTTTCTTTTAATTTTTGGGGATACTGGAGAAGGCTACTGAAATTGGATGTCGGTGCAGTTTTTGAGTGGTAACAGTAAATTACTAGGTGCAGAAGCTAGTGCATGGTGGATCCTGTGGAATTGAGATACTTCTTTTTTAAACATGTTGTTTATTTATTGTAGAATTTTAGCGCCGACTGTTTGGAAGAGAGCCAACCCTTCTGTAATTAAAATTTCAATTTTGAGATAGATTTTAGGGAATTCATTATTAGTAAAAGTTTATATAAGATTATTCGTTGTTTCGCCATAGAAAATTTTATTATTACAGATATTTTTAATCCAAATTGCAAAAAAATTAGGTTTTGGAAAAATTTTGAGTTCAAATTTGAATGATAATTGCTAAGTTTAATTATTTTAAAGATGAAATCATCTCTTTTATCATAGATACCCACTAGTGTTTTATCCTTAGGATATATATGTATGTATGTATGTAAATGAAAATATTCGAATTATTCTGACTTATTTTATTAACCAGAGATTTCTACATATTTTATTTAAATTAGAAACTAAATTTCAGAAATGGTTCAATTGAAAAGAATAACAGGCTTCTTGAAATACACTCTATAACAAAAAAATTGGCGTACCAAGAAGCAATCATCCGATTGCTTTGAAATTTCCTATGTATGAGTGTTTTAAGCAGATATGCAAATGGTTAAATTTTGATGTCCAATGAATGAATAGTTTGATCTCCTGCGAATCGGAACTGCGCATCCAGCAATGTATATAAGGGGCAGTTCTTCAAAGGTTGTTAAAACTTTCGGTTTGATTGCGATTCAGATAACCTTTCAAAAACTTAAAAAATACTTCGCTTCAGGGTTCGTGCTCATTACGAGCAACTGTCAGATTTTGACAGAGGTCGTATCATTGCATTGAAAGAGGCTGGTGGACAAATCGGAGAATCGCTTGTCATTTGAGTCAAAGCGATACGGTTATTCGAAGATGCTGGCAAGGATGCGCAGAAAATGGCAGAGTTCTGCGTCAAGATGATAGCGGCCGACCTAAGGCCACAACAGATCGTAAGGACAGAGTGATTGTCCCCTCAGCTGTCAGCTGAACCATCAGACGTTCAACCCAAACACCAGTGTCAACCATGACCATTCACAGACAGTTGAGACAGCGAAATCCACGTTTACGACGACCGTTTCGCCACCTGCCACTCATTCCTGCACATTACCGAGCCAGATTACAGTGGTGCATGGCTCTATCAGGTTGGAATGATGCCGACTGGGGATGTATAGTCTTTAGCGATGAATCCCACTTCCAACTGTGTCCTGACGACCATCGAAGACGTGTTTGGAGACACACAGGGCAGAAGGGGGATCCTGCTTTCACTATTGCACGCCACACCGGCCATCAACAAGCATTATGTTCTGGGGTTTCATTTCCTTTGATAGCCGGGCCCCTTTGGTCGTCATTAGACGTTCAGTGATTCCACGCCGGTACGTTGATGACATCCTGGCATCTGTTTTGCTACCGTTCCTTTTGAAGTACCATCGGCCATTTTTCAGCATGACAATGCCAATTCACATACGGCACGTGTTTCTATGAACTGTCTGCAAGCTTGTCAAACACTTCCTTGGCCTTCCAAATCGCCATATCTCTCTCCCTTCGAGCATGTCTGGGATATGATGGGAAAGCGATTGCATCTGCCACAGAATATTGATGACCTCGTTCGATAATTGGAGCGAATTTGGCAGGAAATACCGCAGCAGACCATCCGGAATCTTTATCGGTCTATGCTACGCCGTGTGGCAGCTTGTATCCATGCTGGAGGCGGGTCAACACCTTATTGAACTTATTACTGTAACTCTGAATTAAATTCTTCAATTATTCTGAGAATTTAATCACTTTTTATTCTGTATATTGTCTTTCTATCCACCGAATTTCGTCTCAATCGGACAACTTCTTCTTGGTGCGTCAATTTTATTTATTTATTTATTTATTATTTATTATTTTTTGTTATATTGTGTACAATATTTTATTTCCCATATACAAGATTTTTAATCATTTTCTCTTGAATTATCATGAAAACTTACATTTTTAAGAATCGATTATTCAATCAGAATTGTTTTTCTAAATTAGCATTTAATATTATATTTTTATGCTTCAAGGGGTTTTTTTTAAAAAATAAACTATATTTTAAAAATTTATGGATAGAATTGCTGACTAACATTTTGAATTACAACCTATGATTATAATAGAGTTTCTACCCGTTTCCTTTTGAATAATCAATAAAGATTTAGACAAATGTATTATTAAATTAAACGGATAATTCCTAAACCTTATGCATAGTTTATTTAAAAGGAAAGGATATTTTTTGAACTTATTAATAAAAAAAAGGGACGTCTTAAACTATAAGCTTTTGTTTGTTTGGGTGTTTAATAAACTGTTTTTAAATTATTATGACAAATTTGATCAATCAGAACGAGTAATTGAATCAGTAATATGTTTAGAAACGAGATTTCTAATTAATATACTCGTGTTTTTGATGTTTCTTGTTTTGTCTCTGTTACCTTTTATTAAAGAATTACTGTTTCGATTAGAATCCATGGTATTCTAACGATTTAAAGACATTACATTGATGATTATAAAATTTCATTTCCAATTTTTTCATTCTGATTTTTTTTTCTGTCCAAAAATAAATAGTTTCTGTCGGAACATAAACCATTCTAACGAATTTAGCATATCACATATTTGTAACCAAAACATTCCTTTTCAGTTTCTGACAGTTTTGAGACCTCCTATGAAACATGGTCATATGGGATATGATCCTGCTGAGTGGAAGCAGGTAAGGATGAATTTTTTCAGATTTTTTTATTATTGCCATGACACAAATGGTAGGAATGTTTTAATATTTTTTCATACTTAAAAATCAAATTTTCAGAATGAAAAGTATGCTTGGACATTAAATATTCCAAATTAACATATTTCTTATGTCAGTTTTTTGTATCTTGCTTAATAAACTAGGGTATTTACAGTTGCGAAAGTACTGTAAATACCCTAGTTAATTAAGCATGTTGAATAAACATAAATATTTATCAGAATCTTACAAAGCTTAAAAAATGTATTACATTGCGGAGAGAGGGGAGTTCTTTTGGGTTCATTAAATTATTCAGTAAGTGTAACAACTATTCATTACGGTCTACTTAACCTAGATACTCTAAAAATGGCAGAACAATCCCCCATCTCTGGCACTCTGCCATCTTAAAAATAATGAAATTCAAGCATACATTTTTCTATCTATGATTTTTCAATCATTTAGAGACAGTGTCGGTTCAAACGGAATAATAGATAGCTGAATTTCAGATTATAAGGTCAGGTGAATGTAAAAGTCATCTTGTATATGCCCCTTAATGCGATCCTTAAAAAAATGACGTCACGACAATTGTTGAACTATACGTGCTTGTGAGGAGAACCATCTTGGAATATTGTTGTAGTGAGGCATCCGTGTTGCTAGAGATCTGGAATGACAAAAGTTTGCAACGTATTCCAATAATGTGCTGTGGTTACGAAAAAGGTTATTGCTCCCTAAGAAGTAATTTTCTCAAAGAAAAATATCCCAATCAAAAAGGTCGCAATGAAACCGATCCAAACAGTAACATACGGTGAATTTAAGGCATTTGTTGTTCGCAGTGGGCCAGATATGGTAATTTTAGGTGTTCACTGTTTCGCATGTATTAAAGTGAGCCTCATCGGTCCATACGATGTTCCATGACCAATTCTGCTCTTCCTCCATCCATGCCAAAAAAGTTAATGCGAGCTGGTTCACGCACATCGTTATCGGTTGGTTTTAACTTTTGAAGACGATAGATCCTATGCAGATAGGCTTCGAGTAGTTATCGCATGCACCTACAAACTATAATGTATGGTAACTCTTGATTTAATATGGCGCTATCACCAGATGTCCCTACTATGTTCGGATTGGCTTTTTCATTGACAGAGGTTGTGACGTCTTCAATCACAATGTTTTATGTCCACAGCCTGCTTTAATAGTAAAACTGCCTGTTTCCTTGAAATGTTTGACTATTCACCACAGAGCGAAATTTATTTTTGGGCCAAAACTCAAAGATTCCTGCTTTCGGTATAAGCGAAACAAATTAAATTATCTTTAATAGCAACTCACGGTCCGGCAAAGAGTCCCAATCAAAAGGGTCACAATGAAGCTGATCCAAACAGTAACATGTGGTGAATGTAGGGCATTTGTTGTTCGCATTGGAACAGCTATGGTAATTTTAAGTGTTCACTGTTTCGCATGTATTAAAGTGAGCCTCATCGGTCCAAGGATGTTCCATGACCAATTCTGCTCTACCTCCATCCTTGCCAAAAAAAGTTAATGCGAGCAATTTTACGCACATCGTTATCGGTTGGTTTTAACTTTTGAAGGAGATGGATCTTATGCAGATAGGCTTCGAGTGGTAATCGCATGCACCTCCAAAGTGTAATATTTGGTAACTCTTGATATGATATGGCACTATCACTAAATGTCCCTACTGTGTTCGAATTGGCTTGCTCAATGACAGAAGTTGTGACGTCTTCCATCACCATGTTTTACGTCCACAGCCTGATTTAATAGTAAAACTGTCTGTTTCCTTGAAATGTTTGACTATTCACCACAGAGTGCAGGGTATTATTGGACCCTAACGCAAAGATTTCTGCACTCGGTATAAGCGAAGCATATTAAATTATCTATACTAGCAACTCACGCTCCGGCAAAGAGAGGACCAACGCCGTCGTCTAAAATTGTTCGGAATCTGGACAATCAGCTTTTTATCTGTAAATAAAGGCATTTTGTTCCCCTATTATGCAAATTTTGTTCTCCAGTACAGCTCTCAATACCAAAAATTCAAATTTTTATCTGGCTAGAGAAATTTGTGCTTTAAAAATGCAATAATAGAGTTTATTAGATATACCTATCATTCTATCCTTTACTGTTGATGCATGTTTCATATTCATTATCTTAAACTGACAACAGCTCCACATTCCACTTAACAGCCATTTTACAACGTTTTTTACGACTGAAATGTACATCCTCCAGATGTGAAGGCGTTACGTCGGCTGGTTCCAAATAGAGATACTTTAATTTGAATCCTCTTATATATTTGGTGCATTATATTAACCTTATCCAGCCCTTGATTTCCCAACCGTTATTCATAGATGTGTGCTTTCAAACACAAACATTTCCAAATAAGATAAACATTCAAGTTATAATAATTACAAAATCTAGATTTTTGTACTGTCCCCCGTTCCTTGGATTTATATTTAGTTATAGTTTATAAATATCCAATAAATTTTTTCATAAAAAAAAACAGGATAAAAATGAACAGAGATATCCCATCTTAAGATTTTAGCTGACACTTTTTAAGAGAACTTCAATTTTAGATTACATTATGTATATTAAATATTAGTATACATTAAGATGAATATTAATATTCATATTAAGAAATTAACCAACATCTGGAGAATGGAAAATGCTCACGAGAAACTGGATAAGTGGCAGTAGAATAAAAATGACGAATGTGGCTATAAAACGTTTTCAAATCGGGATTTTGAAAATTAGAATAATATAACAGTCACATGTTCGTTACTGCACATAAATTAAGTCAATTCAAAATTTAAAATGAAATATCTCAGTCAATGCTTGTCCTGAAACAGTAACAGTTTTGTTTTATGCCGTTAGGATACGAGTAAACATTTACTAAATATAA
>JAOUZG010050344.1:847373-862925 GCA_026289955.1 Argiope argentata | reverse complement strand
GATTTGGATTGAAAACCGAAACTTTGAGATTAATGAAGTACTTCAAAATAATATTAAAGGACATGTTACATCACTGGATGCATGGTTTTCGAGCGTAAATCTAGCTCATCGAAATTACAGATGCTTGAATCTTCACGGCGATAATATGTGTTTATAAAAGTAGTTGTGTTTTTTTTTTAATTTTTAGTAGAAACTTCATTTTGTTTATTACTCGTTATTTTAATGGTCCATCGGAACTAGAAAAAAAAGCAGCGCTTTTGTGCATCTGCATGTGTTATAGTGAAAGACCAAAATTCGAAAATCTTAATATCCTCCAGTATATGGCGATACATACTAAAAGAAAGATCGGAATACTTTGTCATATTTTTATACATTCAGACCATCGACGGTTTATGTTGGCAACCACAGATGATAACATGCGTACAAATATTCGAAACTGTTTCTTTGCGGATTAAGGATAATGACAATGAATTCTTTAAATTAAAATTTCATTATCCGTCATGATTATTAAAGAAAGAATTCAAATGCCAATAGATTTTTATCAAAGAAATGAGCAGGCAATGATGCACACCGTAAAGGACAACAAAAAACATGACAAAAAGAATATTCGAATGCCTCCGGAGTTTATATAGATCCAGAAAGAAATTTTCTCTTAACTTTAGGAGAACAGGTATTTTGATTTCTACGCAAATAGACCGTAAGCATTGGAAAAAAAACCCGCATGACTCAGAAACTAAAGTAAAATATGAATTCTAATTAATAAAAATTGATTATTCTAAAAATGCGGATGGTAATAATTATTAAATTTTTGAAATTATGCCATAATTTAAATTTAGCCGAGTTCTTAAAAATTATTAACTTTTAATAAGAGTTGAACTTTCAATTTGCATGAGCTTCCCATGCTTCTTGGTTTATAACAGTTATAATTTTATCTATCTCAAACTGCTGCCGATGCAGTTTTTTATTTTCACTCCTGAATGCGGGGAGTTCCCCATTTTGATTTACTAAAACATCTGCCCCTCCGATTCCCTCTTGTTTTTATTTTCTTAATGACGAGGCTGCTTTGCGTTCTTTTCAATGATTCGAATTCGCTGAGAATAATATCCATAAATTGTATTTGTTTCATATTTAAGCATTCAAGTCACCAAAAACCGGAGTTATGGCTTTTTATCAACACCTGCAGTAAATAATGATAAAATTTTCGGGTTTGTACATACATAAATATTATTTCACACATAAATATTAGGAAGTTTGTTTCGCACATAAATATTAGAAAGTTTGTTTCACACATAAATATTAGAAAGTTTGTTTCACACATAAATATTAGAAAATACATGAAAGAAAAAAAAGAAATATCATGTCTAGTAAAAAATTCAAAAAATACTACACAGTCATTTTTTTAAATTTTTATACTTAAATTTCCCTTATAAGAAAAACTGTCTTAAGACAGAATTTATTCTCACTTTTATTTAAAGTTAGAGGGAAATGTATATAAATAAATTGAGATTACTAGTTTTTTCAAACTACGTTGAAATGCTACAGTACTTTAATCTTTGTGGTTTTTCTAATAGCGAAAATAGTTGAAATTAAAGAACAAGCTCCTGGCTCTACTGAAAATAAGATGCTTTTAAGTTTATAGCTTTTGATCGCATGTTTTACGATATTTGTTAGTACTCCTAGCTTTTATTCGGTTACTCAGTTTGATAATTATATAAAGAAGCTAATGAGGCGTAATAAAAAAAACATCTGAAACTTTGTTTTCTGAAGGTAATTACATACTACTTCCATTATATTAAGAGCTCTTTTGTAGGTAGATTTCAAATAAAATACAGAAATCATAAAAAATGAATTGTGTTTAAAGGTATTAAATCGGAAATCAATCAAGGAAAGGTCTATATCGAAAATCAATCGAGTTTCTGAAATGTTTATAAAATCATTAATGTTAAAGTAGATGAACTCAGGAAGGTTCAGAATAACAAATGATTCTATAATGGAATTAAAATGAACCAAAACTCACAAATTCATTTTTAATACTGTTTAAATAAACAGTTTCTGTTAAAAAAAAGTTACTAACTAGAAAAAGTAAGATTTATTCTCTGATGAAATTTTGAACTTCACTTACGAAAGTTTCTCATCATTAAGAAAATATAGGGTGTCTAACAAGGTATGCAGCGTCTAATATTTACAAATTCGAATAGAACATGTTGCGATGAGTATTTTGATGTATAATATTGTTACAAGCGGGCAAACGCCGTGGAGGCACGTCTGGCGAAGAGCTTGGCGTCAATTGGGTTGGTTTGGCGAAAGGAACAGTCTGGTAGCCGCTGGACCGTTCACGAAGCTCCGCGTGTTTCCGCACGCTCGCTCGCTCGGCTATATAAGGGACGGGTTGCCGTAATCTGGCAGAGTTCCTCTCGGAAGAGTAGTAACTCGTTGTAGCGAGATTATTACCTTTCTCGCTTGTTATTAATGAGATGTTTTTACGTTTGCTGTTAACGTTGTATTATTGAGCTAGCTGTGATTTACTATTTGCTGTGCTATATGATATCGGTTTTGCAGTCTGTTTTTATCGTGCGAAAGGCTTGTATTTACGCTGTTAGGGACTGTTGACTGCTGGATTGTTTTTACCTGAGGTTTTATTTTGTCACGTCATCCTGTAAATAGCTGTAAATAAATTTGTTTGTGCTGCCCTCAAGTAAAGTCCATTCAATTCAAACCCTCTGGGCTAAAAACGTAACAATGTTAAGTAATTATACTATGACGAGGACTCCCTCCACATGTTATGCATCAAAATACTCATCTTAATATGTTCTATCCGAATCTGTAAATATTAGGCTCTACATACGTTGAGGGTCACCTTGTAATTTCAAAAAATTTTACCACAATATATATACTATATAATTCTTCTAAAATTCTGAAAATTAATTCAACTGTGATTTACTTAACTCCCTAATTCAAACAACTCACACATTCAGGTTCTTGCCTTCAATATCAAATGTGGTATTAAAACACCTACAAGATGCTTCTTGTACCATTCTTTGATTCTTTTGTGTGACTTTTAGTGGATTCATGCGGCAACTAACGTGTTAATTTTGAGAAATGAATCCCTCTTTAACTGATTTTGGCATGACTTTTTTTCTATTTGTAAGCTACTATCTCCCTCAATGATTGGTGTGAAGCTATGGAAGCAGCGGTGGGGTTGGGTCTTCCATGGCGATTACTTTGCCCAAAACTGGCCGTTTATGACCCAGAAAAACAGCTAGTAGAGTATTCTACAACTCTGGAGGATTACCATACGTATACAGAAGGTCTCATAGAGGTACGTGAAAACTTTTTTTTTCATTAAATACGAAAGTTGGAAATATTATGATGTCAACCATTTAATTCATTCCAGCCTATGTAACACTGGTATCAGCTGAAACATCTATAGCTGAAGCAATTCTAGTTTCATGATGAGTTGAATGAAACGAAGTCTAGAAAAGCTCAGTATTAAAATATGACTGGTATTTCATTTTTCCTCGTTAAGGTTGGGAGTTACTCGATCTGAAACGAACCCCCAGTGATCTATTGATTCAAAAAATGTTTGTTCCATTAGCTCTTAAAACAATGAACTTCTCCATTCGACTCATCAACAAAACCAACTTTGCTTTCAGATATTCTACTGTTTCCTTATTTTTAAAAATAAGTTGAACACAATGTTGGGCCTTACATAGATCTATAAACATCTCAGGCGTTAAATCAGCAATAATTATAGAGTTCCCAATATTAAATATCCAAAAGCCGCCAAACTGATTGGGTTTGCCTTTATCATAAAAAGGTTTTTTACTGGTGTGATCAAATATCGCTTTTGTGACCAAGAAACAGCATATATCGTCATTTTAAAAACATCTGTTTAGAGTCAAATCATCAAAACAACTGTAGTCATCACCAAAACAGCTGCGATCTTTAATGGGAGAATGACGAATGATAAACAGTCTATGAAAGTTTATTATTATTTATCCCAAGTTTCTATTCTACGCTTGCTTAAGCATGCCTTTCATGGCCATGAAAACCATGGATCATTAAATTATCTTACGAGTTCAAATCTGTAAGCAAAATATAGCTATACAATGGGCTTTTAAAAGAAAGAAAAAATCCTGGCTTTCATCATTCTGCTTCTAGCATTTTTATAAGCTCTTAAAGATCACCACAAACCTTAAGTGCATAAGAATGATAAAAAAAAATTGTTATTCGAAATATGATGTTCCAACTTTTTAATTATATTACATTATATATATATATATATATATATATATATATATATATATAACATTACAAAAATGTCATCATTTGTGACAGCCTTCTGAATAAAAATGCAATTTCGAAAATGATTACTTGAAAATGAGAGTAGTTTTTAAATATTTTTATGAAATTTCCTATTTTTATTTTTATTTTCCTGAAAATAGAATTTTAGTAATTGATTTTTCAATCAACTCTTAATAGGATAGAAGATTGAAATTTACTTTACTAAATTTATCTGCTGAATTTGTAAATTATTGATGAAAGTTGGCAAATTTTTATCTATTTTAGTTTATATCTATTTTATATCTTTATATCTATTTTAGGTTCTAGTCAATTTTCTTATTAAATATCTATAATAAGATGAAAAATTTAAATACCTCCATAAAGTTCGATTCTTACTGAAGTAGTGAAGCAGAGGGGGCCCCAATTAGGCTAAGTCGGGCCCTGAATAGCATCATCTATGAGATATCAGATTCTGTTGAATGAATTCTAATGTTGCTCTCTGTCTTAGTTTAGATTTATTCATTTATAAAACAAATTGTCTTCCCTTCATAGGACGGTCATACTCTATTGGAGGCTTTGTATCAAAATAAAGATATCTTGGAGACAGTATTTAATATGATTGACAAAGAAGGCCAAGGTAAGTAAACATTTTTCGTCATACATAAAGATTTTTTTTAAAATTTTCTTCATTTGCGTATATTTTTAAATGGTAAAATATTTATCCTGTTATTTTAAATAGTTAAATATTTATATGGTTATTTTTAATACTTAAATACTTATGTTGTTATTTTAAATAATTAAGTATTTATATTGTTATTTTAAATAGTTAAGTATTAATATTGTTATTTTAAATAGTTAAATATTTATATTGTTATTTTAAATAGCTATGTATTAATATTGTTATTTTAAATAGTTAAATATTTATATTGTTATTTTAACTAGTTATACAACAATAGTCTTATTATTTTAAATACATGAAAATATTCATATTCTTCAAATACTTTGAATATTCATCATTTTTCCCGCAGCGTTTGCCAAACGGAAGAATCCGCCAGGTAAGAAGTTAAAGTCATTCTTAACATGTTGACTGTCAAGGAAAATTCCAAGTTTTGAGTCCTTGAAACCAATTTGATTCATTTCATATACAGAATGCGTCACAAATTTGTGTAAACTTTTAAAAATTCATTAGAAAAAATAATGCAAGAAAAAAGTTCCGGTTCAAAAAGCCTTGAAATTTCTTTTTTTCCGTTTAAAGATTTTTTAAAAAAATGACCAATAGATGGCGCCATGATATCAAACTGAGATGATTTATATAAATCAGGAAAATATAGCACTGTAACTTAATACAGTGCGTTTTATTTTAAAACTAAGAATATTCAACATAACTGCCACCACAAGGTATTAAGATAGTCGAGCGCGTAACTACAGCTGAGTGTAGCATGCTGGCAACAGTACCACTGACGACATGAATGATATCTTTCCACTTCACTAAAGTGGTTAGAGAGCCCTTGTAAACAAAAGACTTTTAAGTATGCCCGTAACCAAAAGTCCATTGGTGTAAGATCAGGTGATCGTGAGGGCCAGTGAACATCTTAACGGAACGACTAATGTGAAACGGAGCACCATACTGCGCAAAAGTGACTGTAGGTTACACATAACTTTGCTGCAAAGCAGGTATAGCGTGATTTCGCAAAAACGTTCAAATACCATCCTGTGATGATGGAACAAGTTTTCTTGCTTTGTCGTGTGAGCGTCATTTATCGGTCATTTTTTGAATAATTTTTATGGGAAAAATCGAAAGACTTTTTGAACATATATCCGCAAATCGCAATTTTTTTCAGACATTACTTTTTTACTATGATTTTTTTACACGGATTTATGGCGCGCCCTGTAATATTATTTATTATCTTGAATACTCTGAAGTTTCTGTTTTCATGTTAATCTTGAATAACCCAACTCCTGTATGTGATCACAAACTACAATTTATCTTATAACTGACAGTCAACGTGTTAAATGAAGTTGCGGCGCTATGTAAACTAGAGAGCAACAATACAGTTAAAATAAAACGATGGATACAAAATATTGTTTTAAATTTTAAATTATAAAATATTTTTGAGGGTTTTTTAATATAGTTAATGATGCTTCATTTAACTCAAAGACATAGGCGAAAGCAATAATTTCCTATTTACTAAAATATATACATATAATTATTTTGTGCACTAAAAAAGGCATGAAAGTTAAAACAAATTGGATTATTTTTTATTTAAATCAAGAATCAAAACCCGTTGAAGTCACCTTGTATGGTTTTAATTACTAAATAGCAGAAAATTAGCTTTTAATTGGAGAAACATAAATTCAGTTCTCTGTTTCATAACAGAAAGCATTTCTTGAACGTTTATTTCAAGTGTAGATTGTATTGAACGTTTTGAAGTGTAGATTGTATTGAATGTTTTGAAGTGTAGATTGTATTGAACGTTTTGAAGTGTAGATTGTATTGAAAGTTTTAAAGTGTAGATTGTATTGAGCGTTTTGAAGTGTAGATTGTATTGAACGTTTTGAAGTGTAGATTGTATTGAGCTTTTTGCTGATACAGAAACCATAAGCTTTGCAATAGTTCTGTCTATATTCTTCCATCAAATCAATTTAATTGTTGTCCAACTTAAGTCTCAGAATGACCAAAGATAAAACCTCGTCAGTTAAGGCACTTGCACATAGGCACTTGCTCAAACCCCTCGGGGGCCCATTATGCGCCCAAAACTTCCATGTAAATATAAGAGTTCTTTTCAAAGAAGAGTTCAGTACAGAGTGATACATGCCAATCTAGAAAGTGTCACATCACTACTCATTCTACGAAACATAACTCGCTATGCGTGTCACATATGACATTTGTATTTACATTTTCTTTTGCTCGTTAGACCAATCACTCGTTATACAAAGTACTCGTTAAACGAATTTTGATTGTATTCTCCTTAACTGAAATTAAAAACTACATTCACAGAGTGTTTAAACAAAATATAGTTTCCTAATCTAGCTGTGTACATTTAATTACATATTAAATTTTAATTATTAAAAGATTAAATAATTTTAAGCTCATTAAAAGGCTTTATTATTTAGCCACATTCACAAAGAAAAATAATTTTTAATTTTCACTAAATGTTCATTTCTTTCTTTGCAACGAATATGATACTCCATTTTTCTAAATTATTTTCATAAATCAAAATCCTTAGTTAAAAATAGAGAATCCAATCCAGAAAGTATATTTTATACCATAGCATCATTTAGAACTTTCGTATGAAAGCGTTTCTAGGCTAAAATTTCCAACGCAACTCAAAGTGTTAAAATGTATCAATACGACACTGCTCTTTTCAATTACAAAAAAAAAATCGCCGCTTGCGTTTTTTGTAAAAAAAAAGATTCGGGATCGTGACGAGGAGGTACTTTTCACGTGTCAGCCTTTTGCCATTGGACGGCAACGCTTGAAGTCGTAATTGAACGTGATATTTCATTCCGGTCGGCGATGGAACTTTGGATAATTATGACCACTGTGTAAAAAAACTAGAAATTTATGTAATTATGTGTAAATTAAATTTATATAATTATGTGTAAAAAAAACTAGAATCTTATTCCTGAAGTCGGCATCTCTGTGAGCTATCTACTGACATTCTGATGATATAATTTAGCTTTTAAGAAGTCGGCAAAACTATATTTGTTGTGAAGAGGAAAAGAAGATTTTGCTTCATATGTTCAATTCTTTTATACACCAAAATCGACTTCACTCAAAAATAGTTATTATTGTATACATCAGCAGTTAGTTCATATAACTGTTTTAAATATCTACTGATTACCTAGAATTTGCATTACATTGGTTATCTTGCCTACATTGATTATCATTACATTAATCTATTGATTATCTAGAATCTGTTGAAATAATTTAGCTATCGAAAGAAATGTTACCTCTAAGAAATAGGCAAAACTATACTTGTTGTGCAGAGGAAAAGAAGATTTATCTTCATATGTTTCATACTTTTATACACCAAAATGGATTCTTCACTCAAAAATAGTTATTATTGTATAAATCAGCAGTTAGTTCACACATTTGTTTTAAAATCCATTGATTATATAGACTTGGTGTATAATCAGCGTGAGTAGTCGGTAATCAATTACATAATCATTGTGAATAGTTGGCAAATGATGATCATAGTGGAAATAAAAAACAAGTGCATAAAAATCAATGATCTTAACGAGAAAACAAATTCCAAAAATCAACTGAGAATTTCTTCATCATACTGAAGACAAACAGTTATATAGAAAATAATTGCATAGAAATTCTTGATATTAGTGAAACAAAACAAATGCCGACCAAAATTTTAATGTATCTCACGGAATTATCAATAATCAGTTTCATTGTCTTTAGACCATAATAATTTTCCAAAACCTATAAACGCTTCTTCAGCAACAAAATTAGAAAACTGAACGCATTTTCGGTTATTCAACTTTAGTTCTAAAATAGCATAAATAATCTTGTTGCACATATTCAATGCAAGTTAAGGATTAAAAGAAAGTGAAAGTCTTGAAACTAATTATAGAAAATTATTCAGTATATTAGAGGAACCACCAATGTCTTAGGCATCAGTCTTGAAATGCAATGTAATGTTTATTTAATATTTTTAATGTCAGAAGAGAAAAAGGCATAAACTTTCACAGATTTTCAAAACTTTTCTAAGATTTTTTTTTTCAATTCCTAGAAATTATTTGAAAGATTTTATTTACATTAAAACTTGGTTAATAGGATTTTTTTCAATCAACTTCCATTTTTACCTTTGGTTTTTGAAATTTTCCATTAAAATTATACTAAGACAGTGAACATAATTCGAATACGTGTTTGGTTATTGCAATATATAAATCAAAACTTATATCCATTTCTGAACTGTTTTTATTATTTAAATATGTCCGTTCACTTTGTTTTCAGTGATCGTAAGAGAATAATTTTTAAATTTTCTAAATCACATGAAATTTTGACCAACTACATCTCTCTCTCTCTCCCTCTCTCTCTCTTTCTTTCTCTCTCTCTCTCTCTCTCTCTCTTTCTCTCTCTCTCTCTCTCTTTCTCTCTCTCTCTCTCTCTCTGTGTCTTTATATCTCTCTGTTTCTCTTTGTGTATGTGTGTTTTTCTCTCTCTCTTTATATGTGTGTGTCTTTCTCTCTCTCTTTATATGTGTGTGTCTTTCTCTCTCTTTCTGTCTGTCTGTCTGTCTTTGACTTTTTATTTTTATATGATCCACCATGAATTTAGATCTTTAGAGTCTGACTCTTCCGAATCAATGCCGCAATCAATAAAAAATTTCGGCATACTGTGTGTTATTCTTACATCTAATGTTTGCTCAAGAATTTAAGAATACTTGTTCTGCACTATAGTGCTGCATAGTTTTTGACATGAGATGTTTGGAAAAGTTGGATATTGCTTTATAAATGGAACGAGTTTCATCTTTGTAGAATTAGTAAACAGAATCTTAAAAAGATTTTTAAAAGGTTATTTTTTAATTAACTCTCTTTGAAAAGTTACAAATATTTCCACCATGGACTTCACTTTCAAATAAAAAAAACAAATAATAAAGAAAAAAGAAATAAGATTTCATATTGAAATAATGAAATATATCTCTAGTACTTCTAAAGTAAATTTGAACAAAAGAAATAATTTAAGTGAAGTGAAGTAAAGTGAAGTCCAATTCCTGCTTATTATATTTTTACTTATTTCTTCATTGCAGTAAAAGGTTTTTAATGTGCTATTATCGTGATCTTGCCATCATTATTAACACTGATTTCTCTATATTTTTATAGAGCACTTTCATGGGATTCTTTTGGATATAACGCTGAAATTATACAAAAGAGGAGAGATATCAATCGTTACTAATATTAGTTAAGAATTTTTTTATTATGGAATCAGCTTTTTCCCCATCTTATTTCCAATTGTTGTGTTTCTAATATATTTTGAGATTTTTATTCATATTTTAATGTGATTTTTTTCCTTCCCCCGGGGATTATGTTTAGGATACAAATGAAAAGACACAATGAAAATATTTATATATGTTCTTAAATTTAAAATATTTATATCAGAGTAAATTAAAAATTTAAAGCTAGAAATTAAAGTTATTTACAAAAGATAATATATAAATTAAGGTAAAGTAAGTTTAACCGAAAGAAGAGTAAACCTTTAATTACTCACATTGGAGTTACTGCTACCTTTAATTACTCTCATTGGAGTTTATGGAATATGGTTAACCCAAAACGCATTACTACTCCCAAATTCTTTGTCTCTCTTAACAAAAACCCGAACTTGCGCTTGACAAGAAGCAACACCAAATTTTAAGTCCCTTATTTCGATATTTTCAGCGTTGCAAAGAACATAAGAAATTACAATCAACAAGTTTGCAACTGGTTATGATTTTATTGATTTGTGCTGCCATCTAGGAGTAAAGATATAAACTAACAATTGCAGATAACATATATAAGTTATACTCAACGTTGCAGGCTAACTCTGCCTGAATATATTATTAAAATCTTAGGGAAACTTTTTCTGGGTATATTTAAAAACAGAATTTTTAATTAATTTCATGAAATATACTAAACATCTGGAGATGCATCTTTCAAGCCGATAAAAACCGCACTATTTTTGTTTTTGTTAATGTTTGCTTGTGCAGGAAACAAAAAAATAAAAAAAGAGCAAAAGGAATTTCTTCACATTTGATTCGAACTTTAAAATTATGTTTCTTTATTGTTTCATTACACAACTTTTCCTGCTTTTTTTTTCTTGGAGGGTATTTAAAATTCTCAAACAGCTCTTCACAACGAGACAAAAATCATCAAGGTAGCATTTAAACTACTTTAAATTTTATTTTTAGTTATTATATTTATTTTCTTAATTTGCGAGGTCTTCATTTTTTAATAACATCGACAGAATAATTGGTTGCACTTTCTTGGATGATTATCAATTTTAAATCAGTATCATGAAATGTAATTAAAATCTGGAGGTGCCACTTTCAAACCGATAAATTCTGCAATGTTTCTTTTTTCTTAAGTTCTTCCTTTTTTTCTTATATGCTTTTCTTTCTCAATAATCACGATGAGTTTTAACAATCTAAAAAAAACTGCGTATTAATTCAAAAATTTATTTTTAACTAATTTATATAACAAAAAGTAAAGTATTGTAAAATAATTCATGCCCGATGGAAACATTGTACATAATGAAGTTGTTGTAAAAATTCTATTACTTTTATACGAAGTTCCTTGGTCATGTCTTTCGATTTAGCATCCACAAGTAATAAACAAGTAATATAACAAACAATTTTTTTAAATCAATTCCTACTTAGGTTAACAAAGAAAATTTTTATTTTAGTTACTTTTGTTCCCATGTTCCACTTTACAACGGAAGAAGGATGCAGTAGCTTCAGAGAGTATAAACTCTTGAGCACCCAAAGGCAGAAGCCTCACTTCTAGATCACACACAGCACAAACCTTTTTTACTGGGGGGGGGGGACTTCATTCATTCATCCGCAGATCGTAATTTAGATCTGAAACAAATAAAATTCACCTCTGACCCAGTACTCCCAGTGGTATTACTCTCGACATGGAGGACTTTGTGACCACGATAGATTTAGCGTCCACCATATACGCACACACAGTCTTCGGCTGGCGGGTTCGAACTCGAAGTCCAACGGATGCGAATCCAACGCCCTACCAAACAGGCTATAACGGCCTAATAGTTACACTTATTATAAATAATTGATCAAAAAATCATGCTAGCATTGAGTTTTCAACGCCAATTGAGGATTTACCGCCAATTGAAGCAACGCAAATTGCATGAATTTTCTGCCCCAGTTGGGATACATCATACAGATTAGAAACTTTTAATTTTAGTTATTCTATATAATTTTAATTCGAAAATACTACAAAACGAATCGGAAAAATTGATTAATTAACAATGTGTAGTTTTAAATGCGTCACACACAAAGAAAATAAACACAATCATTTAAAATAATCTGCCAAAAACATAATAAGCCTAACATCTTCAGTGTTGGGGGGGGGGAACCAACTGAATTCGTTAGTTATTTGGCGGCGGCGAAATGAAGATTTTTGACGAGAAAGTTAGTTTTTAATTAATTTTAAAAAATTAATGAATTAATAAAATTGCAGGCGGGTTTTTAAAAATTCACATCTTTACATCGTGAGCTAAAATGCTTGAACACTCTTTGGCAAATCTTAAGAAGTCTACTTCCTGTAATTTAACTTAGTTGATCTTCGTGTCATCTTCATCTTTATCTTTCTCTAGTGAGAATTCTCCAATTCTTTGATCAAGTTTGATTATTTCATCATCATCAAGAAAGAGTTGGAATGTGGCAGATTTGTTTATACCCATTCAAGCCTCATCTCCTCTGCACTAATCTGTTACAGTCTTTTTCATTTTTACGTATTCAGGGTGTGGCAAAAAAAACGGACAAACAATTTTTAATATAGCTTTATTGAAAATAACTGAATTAACAAAATGTAACAAATAATAATAAGAGTAGACTTTTACTAATAATTGGTTTCAGAGTTACCGTCTATTTGCAGCGCTTCAAAGGCGCAAAAGCTTATTGAAATCTTCAGCAATGGGCTGCAAGTCTTCTATCTTTAACCCTTTCATTGGTTTGTTTGTTTACCCTGAAATTTGATGGAGCATTCAATTTTGAAAAATGTTTTGCCGTTTTGATTCAATTGGGAATTCATATAGAATACATACGATATTTATTTATTCTATGTAATTTTTGTGTAGCATTATTACAATTATGAACTGCTTAATTATTGTTTACAAGAGGTAAAATAAGATGCATGCATAGATTATGGGTAAATAGGTTAAGGGGTTAATCTATTCCATTCCCACCGAAGCAATTGATTTAGATAGTGAAAACTTTTGTGTGGTTTAGAGCAAGCCCTAGACATAAAATGGACCATAAACTGTGGTTGTTACCAATGACACTTGCAATGGACAAGCTCGCTGACTCAATCAGCGATTTTTAAATCGAAGAGCGCGTCTTTTGTTTCGAGTAGCTCCAACTAGGTTCGTGAGTACGTCTTAGCTACCCATTCATCACATTCGCTTGCACAGCCCCTTTTTACAGGGAGGCACAATCATACACCTCACAGATATTACACAGAAGAATAACCATGCTCTGACCAGGACTCGAATCCGGGAAGTCCAAATCACGAGTAAGACGTGCTCCTTCTGTTCCAGGACGTCGGCAACATAAATTTTAGTCCATGGAATTGCTATCTGGCAAGTAATGTAGTCATTCTTCAAATGATGTCACTTTTGGAAAATGCGTCTTGGACCTCTCTTTTGTCTTTAGGATCTTATGAGATGGCGCGAAATCTTGTCAAAATATCCAGTTTACATTGCCGAAGTCCTTTTTGGCTCATGGAAGTCTAGCAACTACTAATACCGCTGGCACACTTTCTGGTTTATTTTAGCCCCTTCGTCCACAAAAATCAAAGATGTTTTGCCACTTGAGCAAATTCCACCCCATACCATATCCAATTTTGGATAATGGAGATGATCAACAGTTGCTGTGGGACTCATAAGGTCTGCAGACCAGATTCTATCGCTCTGGGAGTTGTGAGCTTGATGGACGGTAAAAAGCATCTCATCAGTGAAAGATCTTTACGGAAAGTTTTTCAGAAGCCAGTCTCAAAAGTTTTCAGCATCTTTAGAGCCGCACGAGTTTGTTTGTTTTTTAAATGAGAAGCTGAACTTTTTGGAACATGTAAGGCTTCCGTCCAAGCTCTGTTTTTACCATTCACAGTACTGATCTGTCACTTATTCCCATTTCACGAGTGATCCTTCTCATGAAAGCTCTCGGATTTCATTGATGGCCTTATTATTATTGGAAATGTTCACAGTATATTTTTGTCTACTTCCTGGACGTCAACCATTATTGGCAAGCTTTTTGAAACGGTAGATTGCACTAAACAGTGTTTGCCGAAGTACATTACTCAGATAGCACATCCTGTTGTATAATATTGTACAATATTGTGCAATATTATATGATATTAAACAATATTCTACAATATTAAACAATATTGCGAATATTGATCAATATTGTACAATATTTATGTGCTACTAGGGTAAGCAAGTGAATGATTTCAAGCTGTTATTTTCCTTGCTTAAACTACTCTAAAATAGTAGATCTTTCCCTTGACATTGTTTTAAAAAATGCATAACTAAGAATTCTAGCATAAAATATTTTAAAATTAAACTGGTAGACAAAAAAGGAATGATCACACAAATTAAAAAGTTAAGTACTGAATTTCTATTCTATGATGTAATAAGTATGTCGTGTTTTTTTTTCCACATCCTGTATCAAGAATAGAGAAAGTAATGTTACCATCAAACTATTCAAACCAGTGATTTTGACGACTCGTAGCTGAGTTTCAAAAATAAACTTTTGGAAAATGTCTACCTACTTCTTTATCTGTGATAAAGATAAATCAAGAACGCTTTGAGATAGATGGAAGAAATTTAGTATACAATCTTAACACTAAATTTTTAAGGTTTCTGTAAAGTTTTGAGCAAATTCTGTTCAGAAGCAGGAAATATGTTTAACTAGCTGTTCTATTAAAATTTCACATGATAACTACAAAATGAAGAGAGCTTTACGGATAAAATTCGGCACCCAGGTTAAACATCTATAGTGTATACACCTATTAAATTTTGAACCACATTCAATAAGAGGTTGACAGTCTGTCTGAGTTTCAGTAACGTGTAAACATGATAAAAAGAAAATGCAATGACTTAAATATATCAAAGTTGGTATCAAGTATGTAATTTTGTAATTACAAGTGTAGTTCTGTTCAAATTTTTGTTTCATTTGGCTAAGAAAAACACGTCTAAAACAGAAATTCTGTTTGCGGTTATTATTTACCGCAATCCATGGATTAATGGACAAAAAAAACCTCGCCGACATCTCACCATATATTCAGTAAAAAGGCTAAATTCATGCCAAAGGTTAATGTTTCATAACGATTACGCCAATGTCATTCAAAGCGTTCTCTGGGACAATGGGTTAGTTAGAGAATATTCAAGATAGTTTTAGGAAGACCACTCCTTCTGGTTTATCTCAAAAAACCAAATATCAAAATTTCTTTTTATACCTTTTAAAAGAGTTGTAGTTTTGATATTGTCTGTTAACCGTTTTCGGCAACGGCTATTAAGGCTGTAGTAGCCTGGTGGTAAGG